>PNEQ01023292.1:79050-123226 GCA_003012365.1 Medauroidea extradentata
GACGAGTCTCGCAACGGGAGTTTCTGAAGCTACAGTGAAACGAATCATTGGAGAGGGTAAAGTAAACAGCAAAGCCAGTTTGACGTTTTCTACGCCTACCGGAAAGAAAACAGAACACAAGAAGTCCATTGAAGTAGACGATTTTACGTGTGGTGCTGTGCGTAGAAAAATTCACGAATTTTATACTGTGCGGAAAATTTTCCCAACTTTGAAAAAGTTAAAGAAGGCTTACAAGACGACGGTGTTTTGATCTGCAGCAGGGAATATTTACGGAAATTGTTGAAGAAGCTCGGGTTTCGGTGGAAAAAGTGTCAATCTAAAAGGAAGGTATTGATTGAAACACCTGATTTAACAGCTTAGAGGGGCCGATATCTGGAGCAGATACGCAAATATAGGAAGGCTGGTAGGGCAGTAGTTTATGTTGACGAAACTTACGTCAATGCTTCACATAACGTAACTTCTTGCTGGCAATCAGATACAGAAATTGGCGTCACCGAATCTATTGGGAAAGGTCCGCGATTAATTATTGTGCATGCGGATGGCGAGGAAGGCTTTGTTACAAATGCTTTGCTTATATTAAAATCCAGTCAGAAGTCAGGCGACTATCATGATGACATGAACTACGAGAACTTTTCTATGTGGGTGGAAAATAAATTGGTGCCAAATTTACCGGAAAACTGTGTTGTTGTGTTAGATAACGCGAGTTACCACAATGTCCAACTAAATAAAAAAACCTACTTCATCCTCCCTGAAACAAGCAATGCAAGATTGGCTGACTAACAACAATGTTACGTTCTCTCCTCAGATGACAAAAGCGCAGTTGTTACTGTTGGTAAAAAGTGCCCCAACCCCTAAAACATTTAAAGTAGACAGTTATTTTACTGCATGTGGGCATGACGTCATCCGTCTTCCTCCATATCATGATGATTTAAATCCGATTGAGCTGGTATGGGGGTATATTAAAAGACAAGTCCGTGAAGAGATTTCTTCATCTCTGGAAGACAAAAAAAAATTGTGTGAGGAATTGTTTAGCAGATACACTGTTAGCAAGTGGAGAGAATGTTGCAAACACGTGAAGGACATTGAAGAGGGTTATGTGAAGAGCGATGGCATAATGGACATAGAAATTGACAAAATAATAATTAGAATTGGAGATTCATCTGACGAAGACGTTACGAGCGATACCGATTCTGAATTAGAATAGGTGAGTAAATTCTCTTTCTTAATTTCTGGAGGTGTTATTTTTTAGTATTGTTGCTCCGAAGTTCTATACTTAAGATATTGCCTATAATGATTTCAGAGGCACATTAATTATTTTGCGGGCATTTTTGAGCCATTTCATATTTAATAAGGTCACTGGTTTCTATGTATGCTGTTTTTGCGAGTTTTAATTCATTTTTTCTTCTTTTAAGCCCTGTAAGAGAGTAGATATCGCAAAACCGCTTCGCAGAAGTGTTGGGAATGTGTGTTCTGTACAGCGTAAGTTTTTCAAAGCAACAGGCCTTATAGTTTTTACTAATTATCGACTTAAAGAAATTTTACTTAATTAAGTCGATAATAACCCAAGATTACATAAACTTTGATTTTGAAAATAAATTGGTATCATAATACAAATAATTTCCAACATTTATACGTGGCGATCTGGGGATATATCTGCATCCGTTTAGGATTTAAAAATACTTCCGAAAACAGAATAAATATGGACCCGTGGCCTTAACATTTATTTTACATTCCGCAGTATTATCTGAATAATGCTGAAATTCTGGTACGGCAATATTCAGCTCTGATGTAATCTAGAAAAAAACAAAACACATTTTCTCAATATTCAACGCCAGTTAATTACTTGACGTGCGTAACGATAGCCTAATGCGTTTTAAAGTATTCCAAAGTAAAAATAATAAATTTTGCCCCTGGTGACAGACTATTTGCGGGTCTGTCCTTTTCCGATGTGTGTGTGTTTTCTCGTTGTCAAAAATGTTCTGATCCGGCTTTATTTTTCACTTCGGTACTACTATGTATGTACAGGGTGGGCACAAAGTCCCGTTACCCCCTTCAGACACGATAAATGGTGAACCTGTTGGACGAATACACAGTACCACCAATACATACACTATAGTTATGTCTTTAACTGTCTTACACTCTGTTCTGAAGTCCGTTTCAGATAAAATATGGCAGATACCAGTGAGTACAGCATTGAAGAACGCATAATTGCAAGTGTCTGGGTTCATGAAAGGCCAAGAACTGGACAATCATTACAAGTTCGTAATAACTTCCAGTTGCGATTTGGACGTGAGCCACCTCCAAAACAAACACTACTGCGGTGGGAGAAAAAACTCTTTGCTACCGGTAGTGTTAAGGATAAAATCAGAAGTGGTCGGCCATCAACACGAGAAGAACAGTGCAGAGATGTTGCAGCATCTGTGGAAAGGTCACCAATGAAATCAACACAGAAAAGGTCTGCGGAACTGGGTGTGCCCCGATCCACTTTACGTAAGCATATGAAAGAGGACTTAAAGTTACGCCCGTATCGTCCAACGTGTGTGCAGGAATTGTCAGATGATGATTTACGCCGACGTAAAGATGCATGTGATGCACTGCTGCAGGTGTTTGACACAATACCGAAACATGGCAAAGTGATCTTTAGCGACGAATGTGCCATATACCGGAGTTCCCCTTCACGGAACGTGGTCTTTTGGTCAAAAGAAACCCCATATTTTTATGAAGAGGTGGAGAATAACCCTCCCCACGTCATGATATGGGCTGCTTTGGATAGCAAACAGATTTACGGTCCATATTTTTTCGATGGAACCGTCAACCAACATCATTACCTTCACATGTTACGAACCTGGTTTATACCCCAGTTGAATGACAAAGGTATCAGAGAGGATCGCTGGTTTCAACAAGATGGTGCGCCTCCCCATTATGCCATTTCAGTGCGTGAATATCTTAATGAGGTGTTTCAAGAACGCTGGATCGGCCGTGGTTCAGCTGCATTACCGGCGCCACTTGTCTGGCCACCCCGTAGCCCCGATCTCACAACATGTGACAATTCACTCTGGGGGGTTCATCAAAGACATTGTTGCTGAGCAGCGGTATGCAAATGTTGTTGATTTGAAGGCGGCCGTAAGGCAGGCATTTCAAAGGGTCACTCCAACGATGCTGCGAAAAATGTCGCACAGAACGTGGCGCCGAATTATTTTGTGTTCTGAGAATGACGGGATGCAAACAGAAATTGCGGACAGTTAAAGACATAACTATAGTGTATGTATTGGTGGTACTGTGTATTGGTCCAACAGGTTCACTATTTAACATGTTAAACGGGGGGTAACGGGACTTTGTGCCCACCCTGTAATATAAATACAGCATAAATTCAAATGTTAACAAGACGACTGGGTGTTAAATCCAATGTCATATCGTTAGCATTCAGTACGTTTGCATCAAAAAAGCACTATGAACAGGAGCGCAGAAATGTACTGTTTAAAGTTTCCGCTACCAATTCAACAGGAAAATTACGCGTAATGATGAACGTGTAACACGGTTTAGGAAGCACGGACGCGCCTTACCGCCCCTCCGGCTATCGCGAGATAGGGGAAAACTGCCGCTGCGCGGAGCGTTCGAGGCCAAGGATCTTTTGTCTGTTGTCTCACTATAGGAGCCAATTTTTTAAAGAAATACTACTAAACGCTAAACGTGCGTTTGTTATCTTTAGCTAAGAAAAGAAAACGCATTTAAAACTTCGATTCTCTGTTATTGTTGTCTAGATATCATGCTTAGAAAGATTACTTCGGGGCTGAAAATAGCTTTTCCAGGCAGCTGTACCGAAAAATATACCAACCGGAATAGTAAAGCAAAAATAGAGAAGCACGCACTGCACTTTACTTCGTACTTCGTACTTCGAAGGGGCTGTCAAACAAGTCCTCGAACTCCCAAATCCACTAAAAATATCGCTTGCGGTAAAGTTGAAAGACCGAGAAGGACTGCAAAACTGACTCACGCCTGCAAAATTTAGCTCTACTTACTGTATTGTTTTTAATAAGACATTAAACAAAATGATACACCTTCCTGGATTTTTCAGGCTTAAATGGTCAATAACATCAAAAAGTCTAAATGATTTCCAGTCCGTTTTTACTGTGTTTACGTCTAGAATTACTTACTTTTCTAAAATGTAGTACCATGCAAACTGCAAAAAAAATGTACATTACTATTTATATGGTAAATCATTCATAATTCATCGATATCGCATGCTAAGTTTTCCCCCACTGCACTTACAACACTTTTTTTTTGCAGTTTGAAAACGTTTAAGCTTGTGTGTGTGTGTGTGTGCGCGCGCGCGCGTGTGTGTGTATATATATATATATATATATATATATATATATATATATATATATATATATATATATATATATATATATATATATATATATATATATATATATACATATATAGACACACACATACAGACAGCACAATCCTTTGTGAATCTAAAACTTCTTACCCATTTCAATGCCCCATCCTTTGTTTCCAGTTTGTCGATATAGCCGTAACTTTAGATATGATGAAGGCTGGATAATATGCCTTTCTTTATATTTAGTACATCCGCATAAGCATTTTGATTTTTGCTTGAAGTAAGTAAACATGAGTCTCTTTTTTTTTTAAACGTAAATATTCAAAAAATTTTACACAAAAATACGATACAATGCAAGCACAAATAATATCATTACTAAAACCCACGTAGCCTTTCTTATGTTAAATTTCAAACAATAAAAAAAATCTTTGATTTTCGGACATTAGCAACACATAACCCAATAAGGTCAAGCTGGCGTTAAAATATCACCTCAGTAATAGTTATTTGTAGTTGAAAATGTTTTATTTACTGTAAAAATTACTAAGAAAAAATTAAATAATGATAATGTTCCCAGAATTCGGATATGTCCTGGATAGGAAATGATCCTGAAGCCCCTGAATAGAAAATATATCGTGCTACTTTATCCACCATTAGAGCTCATAACTTTGTATACGCGGGCTGTAACTTGCACTCTCAACACAACATCTGTAAAACATGTAGTTTATTAGGACATCAGGTACCTTTATATCTAATATCCAGCACTTTTAAAAAATAGCTTGAAAGCTCTATTGTATGTCACTCAGCTAACTTAGTTCTAATAGTATTGTTGATGAATATGATCTAACAGTTGTTGCGTTTTTTAGTACTGTCATTATCGCTTCCGTAGTTCCGTGAATCAAATGCGAAATAAAAAAATTTGTCTTTAAAGTAGTGTCATATTTGATCATAGAAAAAAATCTTTGTGGAATGTTATGACTTTTTTCCGGCCTCCATCTGGAGACATGCTATGTATTGAAAAATGTATTTGTTACTACCATGTAGCTTGGAGGGATAATAATAAGAATAGATAACTTCACACCATTGTAAGTTTATAATGCGACATCGCAGTTATATGCCGTGCTGCGCTCGCACGGACGAAAACTATTATTCACAGCCTACTCTACGAATCATTCATGAAATATCTAGCTATCCAGTCCGTCTTCCTCAATCGCTTTACTATAAAAGAAACAACTTTTATTCTATGGTCGTTCGTGGCGTTTTATTTTTGTATTTAAAACAGATATATTCCTAACAAATCCCAGAGGTGCACCCTGATCCCAACCTCACCCCTTTGTGAGGGCAATGGGTACGACTAAAACATACGTGCCATTCAGCGTCTGCCCAATAAGAGCCCAGAGTACTTTACGCGCAACAGTGCCATCCTTATCTCTCTCTCTCTCTCTCTCTCTCTCTCCCTCATATTCTCCAACTGAAAAAAAATACGCTTCAAGAAGAAGACGTTGCTTACCACGCATTTACAATGCGTTGCAGTGTGCTCGTAAATACGTTATTTTACTAAACTATTCCACATGTGCCCCTCGTGTCGGAGTACGCAAGAAGTACACTTCAAAATATGACGGAAAGGTAGTTCCAAAGCATCGCGCAAATTATAAAAGTAACGTCTAAAAACAGCTTTCTTCTACTGTTATATCTTAAAAACTACTCATAGGATTCGTGTTAAATTACCGTAGACGCATGCGATGGACTTAGCTTAAAACTTTCTACCAATAAAAAGATGGGGTCACCACTGAAAGTGTCAGTCAGGCGAGTGATATAAGATACCAATGCACGTCGTTCCAGTGTCTTGCGCTAGAGGTGATACCGCACCAGATGAGCCGGTCAACATCGCCCTTGGCGCCGTGCCTCACTCACACAAACACACGGCCAGTAGGCGGGTGCCTAAATTCTTTCTTACTAATTAATATGGCAACGTGAGGCAAAACCGTATTCATTGTCTAGACATCCGGTGAAAACTTTTAAATGTTTCAAAACCTTTGTTTCAATTCGTGTTTGATCAAATGAATTACCTATCATTATAAAATTATGTTTGTTAATTTGCAGTGTTTAGGGATTTTTTCTAAACCGTTCATTCGGTACCAAAAACAGAAGAAAAGTAACAGCATTGATCAGCATCAGATTTTGAAGTTGAGAACAACTAATCATACTCGCAAACGTTATAGTAATAGTTTAATAACATCACTAACAAGTGCGCTTGACATACGTATTTTAGATCATCAACATGGCTTAGTTTCTTGGCTTTCGACAGTATTAGACCTGAAGACTTTGTGGTTCTGATCAGTTAGCGTTTCATTTTCACTCTTTAATATGAAAGTATTTAAAACTTCACAAATTGTGTTAACAATTGTTTAATTTTAATGAATTCGGGTTTAAATACTGCGGGACCGTTATTTGAACTAAATACTTTCCAGAGATAATGAGACTGCTTTTTTAAAATTGTACAATAGAATATCTAACCAACAACATTCTGTATCTGAGTATTTTTATTCCGTTACGACACACGCATGTTGTTTTCCATTTGGATTTAAAGGAATTTGAAACGAATAAAAAGTTACAGTTAATATATAATATATACACAACAATGATTGACCCAAACTTTGATATTCGTATTGGTGAACCATGTGAAATTAATATTGCACTAAAAAAGGATTATTTATTTCATTATAACTCGATAATAAGATTCGAAAGGCTTGAATTCAACCCAATTTTTCTTAATCTGCGCAAAGGACCTACTTTGAAGTTTAAACTTCAGAGTTTACGGTCAGCAATGATAGCTATCTAATTCCTTAACATTAAACATGCACGTAAACGTATTAACCCCACGATTTACGGGCTCGTAATTAATTCGATAAACGGCCAGTTTTCAATTTATTGTGCAGTCGAAAAAATTTCTGTACCTTGCATGCATCCGCCAATTATGAAACGCAACATTGTCGTGAGCTTACTTGCTGAAATTCACACAATGATTAAATTACACTAATTAAAAATTATTATGTGCATTTTCAGCTAGTCAGTGAGTATAATGAGCACCACATTTTCGTAACTGACTATCTATTAATTAATTTGGTTTTGCGTGCCCTCGAACAGCACTAGGCCTTGGTAAAGGAACGCAGGGGAAAGGAGTCTGCCAGAGTCTGTTCAAGGGTCTGAGCCCGAGTTTCTACTTGTTTGAATATAAAAATTTTTAAAACATAAACGGGAGCCGAGATCATAAAATCGCCTTGTATCATTCTTATAGCTGGTTTTAACTACGTACACTGATTTTTCGAGACAAAATACAGCATTATGGTGGCTAATTAGTTAATTAATAAAATGTCAATTTAATAAAATACATATATATTTTTTGTCTCGAAAAATTATCTTACGTGGTACAACCAATTTGCAACAAAGTTACGGAGCAATTTTATGTTATCGGTTTGTGTCTGGGTTTAAAAAAATAAATCTCTCGAAAGCCGAGAAACTCGGGCCCGTAATGACTTACTCGAATGAAATAATTCCCACTGAAATTAGATATTATGGGCACTGTGCTAAAAGATTTTTAAAACACACAACAAAGTCATTTTGTCTTTTTTAAAAATTGCTATAAATAAGATAAAATTTCGTAATTTTCGGATTTTTTTTTTTTAATACAAAGGAATTCCATTGTGTGTTTTCAAATCGTTTAGCATATGGCCTATAATATTTCATTCCAGTGTAAACTATTTCATTCTAATAAGTCTCTTGGATTTTGTTATACCTACGTTCCTGTAACTTGCAAATTCTGACTTTGACATGCCGCTATGGGGAAACTACGAGAGCTGAAAAATTTCTGCAAGTGGTAAATGTAGTCACAAGTAACGTCTATAAAACTAACACTATATTAATCAGACATAAAATTTTGAATTTTTACCACGTGAACGCCCTTAAGGAACCATCTGAGCAATCGTCTGGAGTTATTTCAGAAAAAAAAAACAGTAATACCGAAATGAGGATGGCCGGAGCCGGGGATCAAACAAGGGTCCTCTTGAATGCGAGGTGAGTGCTTCGCCACTGCTCCACCAAGCACGAGTGTGTGTTTAAAGGAAACAGAGTATGTGGGTAATGTTATATATAGAAGATGTTCCTGAACTACAAGTACAAATCGTGAGATTGTGATTCCTTATGAAAATGAGGTATGGTTACATAAAGCAATTTTCGCCTAGCGCTATTTTTAAGGGAGATATTAACCCTTAAAAATCTAATTTTAAAATAATTTTTTGGCAAAATATCGGAAACCACGTGGAGATAAATTACAATTCCGCGCACAATGATTAGTGTTACCGAGATCTTAAACCCGTGAAGGAACCACACTTTAAAACTCTCACCTTCATAAAAATAACAGGGGTGGCCACCCTCTAATTGACCACATTTTATGTTGCTTTTCTGAACAGTACATCTTAAGTAACAAAAAACGTCCTCTTGTTGCAAGTCGCTAGAACGCACCGTTTACGAGCGTAAACACCATGCAAATAGTCAGTGGCTGCAATACATTGCATGTGAAGTGAGCACTACAACCTGTACTAAGCGATTATAATATCGTAGGCACAGAATGCTTGCAAATGTATTTTGTAATCAGAAAAATGCACCTTGTGTTGCAGTTCTATAAAAGCGTGTCTCAAATGTAAGTCAAGGAAACCTCAACAAATAAAACTTAAATACTACAGCTCCGTACACGCTTATGCCTAGCACATATATTCAACTCGAGCGCATTTCAGGTGTGAATTTATGTAACAAGCAACCGAAGTTCGGGTGCCTACGATGCTATAATCCCGTAGTACAGGTTGTAGTGCTCACCTCACATGCAGTGTATTGCAGCCACTGACTATTTGTGTGATTTTCTCTCTCGTAAACGGTGCATTCTAGCGACTTGCAACAAGAGGACCTTTTTTGTTACTTATGATGTACTGTTCAGAAAAAAAACATGAAATATTCACAAAACCCAACGGCATAAAAGTTGTTGTCAATTAGAGGGTGGCCACCCCTCTTATTTTCATGAAGGGGAGAGTTTTAAAGTGTGGTTCCTTCACGGGTTAAAGATCTCGATAACACTAATCATTGTTCACAAAATTGTAATTTATCTCCACGTGGTTTCCGATATTTTACCAAAAAACGATTTTAAAAATCGATATTAAAGGTTTAATGTTTCCCATAAAATCGCGCTAGGCGAAAACTGCTTTATGTAACTATACCTCAATTTTATAAGGAATCACAATATCACCATTTGTACCTGTAGTTCAGGAACCTCCTGTATATGTGTGTGTGTTTTAAATTCTAAAATGTAAAAATGTTTGCAAACAAATTTTACGAGAGCATGTTTAGCGTTTTAAATGTTTATTATTATTTTTAAATTCCGATTTACTATTTTATTTCTGTGGCCGGTCGCAAGCAAGCCGCTTCACTCGGGTTAGTCTTTCTTCCTTTTTTTTTCACGTTGTTCATTCGAGGCACGGTTTAGGGTACAAAAAAATTTCTTTGTCAACTGTTAAGTGTAAATATTTGGTGTGTTTTCACGGGTGAGGTAGTGGCTTCATAACGTGGCGCTATGGTAATGAGGCCGGCCACATAACCGCCTTGCACGGCCTACTGCTCGCCACTTCTTCCGCGCTGTTGCGACCCCTATCACCCCCACCCCTCTTCCTAGGTACCAACATCCCTTTCCACCCGGCGGCTATGTAAAAGAGGTGGAGGGCTCGCAGGAGTCCGTGACCTATCTCGGCATCTGGACCACTTGTCCGCTGCCGCCCTACGAGAATATAAACCTCCCCCTTTCCTAGCTCACCTGCCGCATCCCTTATCACGCGTCCGGCCACTATCTACCACCCCTTCAGCCCCTCTTTTTGTTCCCCCACCCCTTGGACACCCTCGCGGCCAATCTACGGTCTTGGATCACCGCCATCTGCGCTGGTGGTGACGTACTCGTGCAGAGTACAGGAGACTGTCCGTTTTCTGGGAAATTTTGGTAGTCGGCGTGAAAAGTTCTCCTAATCGGGAGTGACGTTGGACATTTGGGGTGACTTGAGACACTTTTATAATTGTTTTTATTGTATACGTATATCAAGTGAGAGTTAATATGAATATATTTTCATGTAGATTTGTAGACATTCATGATTTGAATATTATCACAAGTTAATTTCTTTATTCAGTGCTACCTTATGTGGAAAAATATTTTTTTCTGGAATGACCCAAGTCACCCCACGTTTCTTAATTCGCCCACGATTATAGTACTACGATACGAGAATTTTAAACATCCATTATATTTGCTGAAGTACACGTCTCACACAAACAACCACTGCAAACATCATTCGGGCCTACTTATTTCCTTCGGTTTTTCGCTGTTCCAGCCATTTTGTTGAATATCTGTATGTGTGTATATATATATATATATATATATATATATATATATATATATATATATATATATATATATATATATAGAGGGAGAGAGAGAGCGAGCACAAATTTATTTATAACGAAGAAATTGTAAATTTGAAATAAAAACGGGAAATTCATATCAATCTTGCGGGAATTTTGCGTCCTGTAGTCCGACAACATTGACTCTGCAACTGGGAGCTCACTAGAGCGCCTGGATCGCGGTAACTTACTCGTACCTCAGAAATGCTCGGGATCATTCGTATATCCTCGGCTGTTGAGCCAGAGTAAGGTTAGTTCTACTGAAGGATAGACATAAAATGTGTTTCCTTTGGGACAGTTTGGCACGGTGAAAGGTTCTGCCGCTTGTCGCTCTGTTATGGGCAAGGGGTCTAATGAAACGGTAGAATAATTACATTTAATTTTGGTCTGGCAAAGAGAGAAAATATTTAATTTAATTTTGAAGTAGAAAACAACCAAATAACGGCCTTTATTTAATCAACTCCATGTAACTCAATATTCACGAAAGCTCTGTGGTTTATCAGTTTACCCTTACCTATACCAGTGCATCTAGCAACAGAAATTATCCCTTGGCAAACTAAAATGCTGTATATTTCTAACCTATAGCAAAATTAATCTTAGTTGTCATTAGTTTCAGTAACATTTGGTTAGTTTAAATAAGTTTTTGATAGTTTCAAATGTCAACAAATATCGTTCCTTGAATAGTGAGTGAGTGAGATATTTTGGTCATCGCTTTACATCGCTTATGACGGATGACATGTATGGAGTGGCGCCGGAATGAAGTGACGGGGAAACGGGAGACCCCCGAGAAAACCCGCCGACCAACTGCATCGTCTGGCACGATTTCCTTGAATAGAAAGACGGTTTCGTTAGGCTCGGGAACTGCAATAAAAACAAGTGTATGTGGTGCTGCTTTTACTTCAACTTCCGAGGGTAAACTAATGCTCCGAAATATTACCGAGGCGTGGGAAATTTAACGCGACCCAGTCGCTCGTGCAGTTAGTTCACAATCGTCCTGTGGAAAGCAAGGAAATCACACGTTGTTTTTGGGCGCACCCGGAGGAAATCCAAACAGCTATTCGTTGCCGAAAACCAAATAACCTTGAAATACCCGCCTTCTACTTCCTTTTGCACTCCAGTGAGGTGTCACAGCGGTACGTCACCAGACTGACATTTTGGAACACCTCGAAATCCAATCCCTGCTCGGCCGTTTCGGTTTCTTAGGGTTGACCGAAATCACTCCGCGACAGAGTCCATGAGCGGTTCCGGCCTTGTTTACGGTATGAGTCAGTACTGACGTCTTTAATGACCAAGCTGGTAACTAGATGTTCACGTTAAGAGTGAACACATTCGAACCAAAGATAATAATGATGACAATAATAACAGGCTAATACCATGTATTATTTAATGCTGCTTCAAATGTTAACGTCTGATTTTAATAAGTGCAATGATTTAACTGTCTCAAATAATAAATATTCTAGGGATTCGAAAGGTTCACTGTATCGTAATTTTTTTTCTTCACCTTTCTGTATTTTTCCTTGAGTAAACGGAGCTGAAAGGCTTGCTATAGAGACATAACGTTAGCACTGCATTTAAAGTTAATTTAGTTGGATATGATACTGCTTAGCTTATTACTGCTTATATAACCTACATGAATGTCACCACTGAAATACTGAAATTTTATTATACCGCCAATAGTGATTGCTTTGAGAAACTTCGAAAAAAATCGACTGTTATCAACATCCAATGTTTGTTCAATGTGCTCTCGGTTTCCTGATGTTTAGCTGATCTATAACATTTTAGCATAATATGATAGACTATGATTATAAATGTAATTTAATAACTACATATGTGTTATCTAAAGAGAATTAGGACCTCCCATGCGTCTCAACTTCTCCGCGTAAGTGCAGATGTTGTTATACGTATTACTGTAGTTAAAGTTTGAACTCGAATTTACTGTAATCGAATCTGGATCATCTTTGATTTAGCGGGACAAATATCAACATGAATGAATGTAGAGTTACAAGCTGCTTGTATGTGTCTTGTCCTGATAATTCACAGTAAATATGGATTATATTTTTGCATGCATACGCTTGGCAACAATTATTTTTAGGAAGGTTTTCCAGCCACTTACTACATGAATAACGTATATAATTTGTTTAATTGTTTGAAAGTATTTTAATGCCTCGGTTGACGTTCCACATATACCTGATCTACTTCGTAGCCATATCATATTTTACTAATTTATTTTGTACTTCTATAAGAAAACCAATGGTATTATTATCAAAAGTACAGTACCACTGTAAACGGTATCGTAGTTGTAATTATTTTCTATTTTTTACGTTACTTCACCAAATCTTTGAGTAAGTCCACCCATTTCCATTGCTTAGATTTATCTACGGATCATACAATCCGTTATTGTATTTCAGGAACCAAACATAGCTAAAAGAAACCCCTTGACACAAACATGTTCGACTGAGCACGATGTTCTGATCAAGTCGTGTCAGTTAAATAGGGAAGTTTCACGTGAACATGAGGAACAAATATGTGAAGAAAGTCAAATGCTACTCCAAACACAATGTTCGACTTTGTTTCAACAGCTACAAAGGTTTCATATCGAGCCTGTTGGGAGCAATGATTTCCTTCTATAATTTAAGGTAGTGTTGATATTGTGCAGTGACAGTGTTTTCAGTTTTCTAACCTAACTTCGTGATTGTGAAAGCTCTTTAAATATTCTATTTGTTGACACAGACGTGTTGTTACACCGATTCTAAATTGAAAGTTGCTCTTTGCTTGTCTCTTTTGACAGCTAGTCAAATGTGAAATGAAATATTGTTTATTATAATGAGTAGTCAGTTTTTATTTTCAAACTGTATTTAAACTACTGAATATTTTCATTACTTTAATTTAGATTCTCGTCTCTTCAACAGCGACGCCATTACAAACGGTTGCACACAAATTTCCACTAGGACAAGAGCTGAACGATGAATTGACCGTGGACTTAAGACACCATCCCATCATTCACCTGGAGCGATTATGAGAAACCATGCGAAACCGAAATCTAGGTGGCTGAAGCAGGGAATCGAATCTAAATTCTCCCGAATGCCAGTACAGTATGTTTCACTTACGCCACCTCACTCGGTAACAACTGATAAGGAGTTGGGAAAGTTCACGCTGAAAAAGTACTTTGGCGTTTGCCTTAAAAAAAGGTCGAAAATCAAACATCATTGTGGAAGAGAAATAATATGTGAAGTCGGCCGGAATGTAGTTCTCGGGTTGCACATTTAGACGTAACTAAGGCACTTGGTTCCCTCATTTATTCTAAATACATCCATGCTTACTTCTATGCTTGGATCCGCAGGTGAGGTAGAAAAGTTTTAATGTTTCGTTGAGAGCGATAATTAGAGATGATTTTAGATTCTAAGTATGTTAGCCAGAGAATCTGTCAAAGTCATTATGAACATTCTGAATATAGAACGCACACCTCAAAAATAAAAATCACTTTTATAACATTCGTGAAGCAGTTACACATCGAAAGTGGATCAGTCACTCAAGTGGTTGCATACTATTAGAAGGAAATCCTATAAAACTAGATAGACGGTAAACTCATGATATTATTTCATGTTTGACAACTAATTCTGTATACCAAACTTGTTAATTGACTGCAGAACCATAAGGGGGTAAGTTACAATAATTTGAAAGTATAAGACGGAAAATTTGCTCGTTTCTATATTTTCACGTGTTTAGCGAAGTATTTCATTTAAGGCGTATTTTTTAATGTTCGGGAAAATGATCTAACAGTGGGGCAATCAGGATTTACTAATATATACTAAACGATTTAAAGTATAGAGTGCAATGGGAATTGTATATTAAACAGCGTCCAAGTAAAATCTAGATATACTGCGAATTCAGTATGTAGGTGAGGAAGAAAGAAAGGTATTTTAAGCATGCCTTAGTTATAACTTTGGTGTATCTCACCACTTTGTACGTAAATGTCACTAGGAATATTAGCCAGTTATCGAATATCTGTTCTGTATTTGAGAGATCTTCAAGAAGAGACACAACGACACAAAAATTCTATTAATAGCCGTCTTGTGTCAACATATCTTCCAGGTAGGTAAATTTTTGTGATGAAGCGCGTTTCAATTAGAAGCAGCACGGATATTTAAATTAACAGTTGTTATTTGACTACCGGTTCTAATTTATTGAAGCGTCAAAGGGTATTATATCAATAACAAGTTTTTATTTACTCACTCTCTTATCCTTTTATCTGTTAGGTAACAATGAACTAAGGGAAAAAGAGCTAGACAATTTAAACTTGTAACTAAGAACTGATTGGCATTGCAACTTTGTCTGTTATTTGTTCGGAAGTAATTTTGCGCTTGATTTTAAACTAACTGACCGATGAGCTAGAGACCTGAAACTTCAAACATAGCTCAGAACTGAATTTTGGAATGTATGAGGAAATTATTGTGAAAAATTAATTTTTCAAACAGTGCAAAATACTTAGATTTTTTGTATGCCACGTTTTTAATATATATGTTTACAAAATTCACACGTACGTGACTAATAAACAGAAAATAGTATTAAATATAACAGCTTCTAAAAATACAACTTTTTTAAAATAGACTAAAAGTATAAGATAATTTATCCTATGAAAATACTTGTAATATTAAAAACAAAAAAAAAGTGGGGCGAATGCAACAGATAAGTGATGCGTGAATAGTTCACCTAACTCACAAATAATGTTATTGCACTGAAAATTACATGCATTTTTTTATCTATCATATAGTTTTTGTATAATGACTTGTCAAATTCACAATACGCATGCCACTAAAAAAAAAAGACACTTAAACCAACTGATTTACCGAACTTAAATAAACAATTTACACTGAATAACAATGCTGTAGACTACAACGTCTTCTATGTAAAAACACGAAAAAAAAAAAATTATTTAAAATTGCCAAAATGTGCAAAAGCATTTATTTCTGGTTTTATGCACGTGATTTTGCAGCTTACACCATTGTTATTCAGTGTCAATTATTTAAGTTTGGTTAGTCAGTTGATTGTCGTCCTTAAAACTGTGACGAGCAAACTATGATAGATAAAAAAAATTCTACAGGAACAAAATTTAGTGTTTATTTATGTCTCAAATACACACACACACACATATATATATGTATATATATATATATATATATATATATATATATATATATAGTAAAAATATATAAATAAAATGCTTTCTACCGTGCCTTTAGCTTCGGTTGCTACAATGAAATATATTTTCTAATAATGTTTGTTTGGACAAACAGTATCTAAAAATGCTCACTTTACATCCAGCAAAAACTGTCGCTTGATAAAAGCCAAGGCATAGTGATATTTGTATTTCTGGATCTCTATAGTAGTGTCAATTAGTTAAAAATATTATAAATTATTTCATCCCGGCATCACAAGCATTATAATTCCTCCCACCAATGTTATATTGACTGCCCGTATTAGCACACCGATGTCAGACGATTATTGCTCCAGTTTGATTGCGTGGTTGATATTGTGGCAGTAGGACATACAGCATCCTCACCACTCGTACCCTTCTCCTGTCTGTATCTTGATTACTTCGTTTCCTTGTTTCGGGAGAAGGGGAGACGCCGACTGCAATCTGACGAAACACGGAAAGGGACGTTTGCAGTGAATGGCCCAGCGAGGGACGTGACTAACAGGGGAAGATCCGAACAACGGATAGTTTTCTGAAGTGCTGTGACACACAACGCGTGGGGTATAGGAAAAAAAGTCGCGTTGCTGTTCACAGCTGTTGTCTGGAGAGCGAAAAGTGAAGAGAGAATTTTGTAACGTCCTTCATTGAGGTTGTTATTCAAGTTGTTACACGCAGCTTATCACTGCAAGACGTTTTATTAAAGAATGTTCAGTAATAAAATATGAAATGTAAAGCTAATCTACATGAATGATTGGACGTTCTGTCTAGAACAAAGAAGCCTCAAACAAAGAACTGGAATACTTAATCGTCAGTAAAATCTGAAATTCTCATCAAAATTCCATGAGATTTTTGCCGAGTAGATATTTTACCAGCGGACATTTATTTATATAGTTCTACGTGGTAGTATTCTTTACTTTTGAGTAAAAAATTGAAATTAGTTTTTAGAAAAATAAGGGCTTGAAACTTCAAAATCTACAAATGTGGAAAACTGTAATTTTTATAATTTTGAATATGATAACGTCTTGACTTTTATAATAATAGAAGTTTTAAAAATACTCGCGTTTTTATTTGAAAATAATTTCACTATCCGAACATCTCTGCGCGAGATGAAATTCGTTGGTTATGTAGGCCAAGATTATTATCATATTAATAATTATAAGACTTACAGTTTTATTTTTTGTAGATTTTGTGGGTTAAACCCTTATTTTTCTAAAAACAGTTTTAAAACGTTTACTCAAAAGTAAATCCTACTACCGCATAGTGCTATATAAATAAACGTCCGCTGATAAAATACCTACTCGACTAAAAAATTTCATCGAATTTTGGTTAGTAGTTCAGATTTTATAAACGATTTAGTACTCCAGTCGTCCACTTGGCATTGTACTTTTCCGTACCTCTTAATATTATTTACGTGCATACATAAAGAAGCGGTTGAATTTTGGTGCTCTTGGTCATTAAAAATGTTATAAACAAATTTAAATGTTTATACATATGCTCAATTACGTGACAGTACTTTTATAAAGATACTAATTTTCTTACGAACATATTCGTAATGGTTTGTTATACATAAGTTATACCAACGTACCTAATCAAAATTTTTAACAGTTCTAAGAAGCTTTCTTTTTATCATGAACCAATACTCGAAACACTATGTTTATTGCAGATGTTACAACCGTAGTAATTTCACTAAACACACTGGAGAAACCACGGAATGCAAGGGTGGAGAAAACGGGAGTACCCCGACAAAACCCGCCGGCCAACAGCAACGCCCGCCATGTTTCCCCATTTTAAAAAATTGGGGGTCGACCCTGCCTATAATCTGTATCTCCGATCGTATTGTTTGGGGAGGCAAGCGTTTTAACCGCCCACCAAAACACCCAAACACGGCCCGCAGCTAAATATATGGTAATTAACAAAGAGTAATTTAAGTGAGATGAAAGCCCACAACAGAAATAACGAGTTCAAAACTTGATAATTTGCAATGTTTTGGATGGTGTATAATGTAGCTTCCATATTAAGTGAACTACATAAATGTTTTTTAATAAGCGGTTCCATTTAAATGGCGCATGATTTTATTTAGGTTATGTAAATATTAAAAAATTAGTAACAAATCACGTGTGTACAACTGTGTTTTCTAACCCTTAACTGTGGATTAAGTACTTTGTAATTTTGTATGTTATAAAGTAAAAAAATTCAACTTACAACGTAACAGGATAGCAAACATGGCATTTTGTATTAGTTTCCAAAAATAATAACAATTTAACGAAATTAAAGCTACTAAATGTGTTCAGATATGCAGTGTAGATTCCTCTCCACTATTCGGGGAAATATAATATGCAATACTGTTCGCTCAACAAAAGTATTTTACAGGCATGAAACGTGTTTCGATCTTACTTAGTCTTTAACGGTTTTGAAGCTTATATTAGAACGTGACTTGAACTGTTCGCCGTTTAAGGGCTTGAAATACGTTTTCACAATATCTAGCTGGCTGGTTAGATGTTTGACGCATCTGACAACGACATTGTATGTCGCCATTATAATGTTGAGGTGGGTTAGAGCAACAGTTCATTTCTGTATTACCGACTCACTCCACCGCAAAGAAAGAAATTCATTAAAATTCGCGGAGGGGAAACCGAGGTTAAAAAGCTCGTCATTATTTCCCAACGCCCTCTTTAGAAGAAATGTAAGTGTTATCACTGCGGGGCGGGAAATTTTTATGGCGCGACTTATCTGCGAGGGAAGAAGATTATGTTACAGTCATTTTCGCTTGCCTTCACTGCGCCACTTAGAACTGCTAGGGTTTATTTTTTAATTTTAATTTTCTCGACGACTCCTTTACGGTTCGTTCCGCGTATTTCGTGTATCTGTCGTGGAAGAAATGTTCTACTTTGCTAGTCGTCTAGCTGAGTTGGCGTCGTAAGGATCTTGGGAGTGGGGTAGAGGCAATGCTACTGCGCACAGCGTTAAGGGGACTCCCTACCCGCCCTTCAAATGCGCTGCAACGAGTTACAACTATCCTCTTTTTAACGAAAATATTTAACACACATTATATCTGTATATCAACGAAAAGAACACGCACTTCAAGCTACGTTGCTATGGTTCTAAAAATTAAGCACGTTTATTAGAAACATTAATTTCTGGCCCCTCAAAACGGCCGAAAATGGCTTTTTCAAAAACTGCCGTATCTGGGAAATTAGCAATCGGATTCGAAAAACACATCTATAGAAACAAGCGTTAGACATTGAACTACGCTGCCCATAAATAAAATAATGTTGTCACCGCTTGAAGTCACATAGGAAAAAGAATAATAGTAAAGCACTGCACGGCATCTGAGTGGCTGCGCGGAGAGGCGATAATGTATTACATACGTCGGTCAACGTCAACCTTAACGTTCGTGCCTCACACACAAACGCAGCATATCTAGGGAGGCCCCTTAAGATTTAGTGGATTGTAGCTTTCTCTTTATGCTTGGGTACAGGAAAGGGGAAGGCGATTAGTCGTACATAACACGTCCGTCGAACACCTCATCACCTCTAGGGGCGAAGGACTAAACTAGAGTGCAGTGTTTTCGTAGAATGTATTTTTCAATGGAACTTCTGCGATGATCCTGTTGTTTTATTTGTGGAAAGTTTGTGGTAAAGTCCAGTGCAGGTTTCTATGGCTTAGTTTTACGATTACGATCGATATTTTCTCAGCTACAGCAATGTGAAAAAGCCATTTTTAGCACTTTTCGGCGCTTGGGAATCGTGTTTTTAAGAAGCGGGCGGCATTTTTTTTATATCTTAGGGACAAATTTTGAAGTGTGTATTATTTTCGTAGACGACCACATTGAAAACATGTTAAATAGTTACACAAGAAAAAATTACTTTCCGTAGCACGCTACAGCACAGCTCACGTGCCAGATCAACTAACTGTTAACGACGCTGTGTCTGGACTGACTCGTCTGCAGCAAGTCACGTTTTTTTCCTAGTACAGTCGGAAGTAAAAAAATACCACCCTTATGTGTTAGCTTCGAGGCCTGTAATTTTGCAAGCGGTAAGGGGGACAAAACACGAGCGTCGTGCCTCAATCTAGCCTCTACCCGCAAGCCGTTAAACTGACGTGCAGTCTTTTCGCAGATAAATCGCATCTTTTAGTCATTCACTAGTGGTCCTATCACAGAAGAACGTAATTATAAATATTAAGATGGGCCTTACACGGCTATGCCATGTGTTAAGATTATTCCGCCAAAATATTCATACGAAACAATAATCGGGAAATACACCAATTACCTTCATTTCCGGCTCTTGAGAAATGATCTCCAAAGATTACCGGAAGATTTGAAATAGGTACACACACGTGTATGTTATGCCTAAGAAAACTTCACTCACTCGCGTTGAGTAGTGTTCGAATGAATGTCTGTCGGCGGAAGATCTTCACACTTCAAACATTAACTCCTGTAGGCCACGTCAGAAACAGTAGGTAGCGAGGCACAGTGGCTCGAACTCACTTTAGCGTCTGCAAGGAGAGCTGCAGAACTGAATTCAGAAGCCCTCGGTAAGATGACGTCTAGATTTATGTTCCAAGATAGGAAGTTCAGGTTGTCGTCTCGCCAACAGCGATATTCGTTAGAGGAAAAACCGAAAGGACTCAGAAATTGCCTACACTGGCGCGTGAGCCATGCTGTATCGTGGTACGGAAAGTATTTTTGCACGTGTAACTATTAAAAATGTCTCCCTTGAGTTTATCTACGAAAAGAAGACACACCTCAAACTGTGTCCCTATGATCCTAAAAATTCCGTCCGCTAAGTAAGAACATTATTTCCAAGCTCCTCAAAAGTGTTAAAAATGAATTTTTCACGTTGCTGTAGCTGAGAAAATATCAACCATAATCGGGGAATCAAATAGTATAAACCTTCATTCCACTTCACCACATACTTTCTACAAATAAAAAAAACAGGGTCATCGCTTGAAGTCCCGTTGAAAAACGGTTTCTACGAAAACATTACACGCTAGTTTAGTCCTTCGCGTCTAGAGGCGATGAGGTGCTTGACGGACGTGTTATATTCGACTTATCGCCTTCCTCGTTTCCGTGCCTCGAACGTAAAAAAAACTAGCGCACCACTAACTCTTAAGAGAGTATGGTATATAATTCAGTGCTAAAAGCATAAGTTTAGAATTGTAGATTCCTGGAAGCCAGTTTGCAAAAATTAAAAAAACAACAATCCCAGACAACAGTGTCTGCCAACTTTCTGAGCAAAACTATTTCTCGAGTAACGTATATCTGAGTAACAATCTCTAACGCCGAAATATCGTACATTTAATTGCGGCGCAAGAGATCACTCTTAACAAATGTATCATTCAGGGTAAATGTTTGCTCATAAAGTTGACATTTATAATTATCAAGGATTGTTGTTTTGTAGTTTTTCCATATTGACTTTCAAAAATATGACGTTCTCAATTGTAGAACTCAGCGCTTATTTATGTACCACGCCCTCTTAAATACCACCGCAGCATTCTTCTGGATTGTTTTCGGAATGATATATAAAACTCGAAACAGGATGGCTGGACCGGAAATAGAACCCTGTTCCGCTCATTCGCGAGTTCACATTTCCGGAATACAATTATATTAATAATAACTATAATAACCAACTGGACACCCGTAGGCATCTGATTGCCCCGGAGAATGGCAAGAGCTGAGTGAAGAGGTTTTGGTCAGCGCTTAACATCGAGGTCTTAAGCGTTGGTGAGGGGTGATATGACGTGACTATGGAGCAGGGCCGGAATGAATGGTCGGGGGAACTGGGAGATCCCCGAGAAAACCCGCCGACCAGCGGCATCGCCCGGCACGATTCCCACACGCGAAAATCCAGCGCCTGACCCCGCCGGGAATCGAATCCGGATCCCTTTGTGGGAGACGGGTGGTCTAACCACTATACCACCATGGCCTCACCCGGTAGGCTTATATAAACCGAAATATATCAATTTCAAAGACATTCTGCGAGGTGTGTTTCAGCTACGACTGTGACGCACGTAGGTGCAAACTAGGGCGTTGTTTTTCGCACCCCTGTTCGTCGCCAGCCCTTGGGGCCCCGACTCACCGGTTGTCGTCGTTACGAGCCGGGGCCAATAAGACATGCCTGCTGGATGTCTCCCCCTACGACGTGTGCTGCCCAGATTAGCATTGTTTCGTATGGAACATAGGGGGTGGGTACCGGCCACGCCCCCCTGCCATACGACTGTACCTGACGTGAGTGCTGTACTTGTGCCGTTGTTCCCTTTACAACTGTATCACTGGAGGTGTCAACTAACCCGCCCCTCGTGTAGACTATATTCGGGCACTTCGCTTCGTGTGCTCACGTCACAAGCATACAAGAAACACCTACACTCTACGGCCGACATGTGAATCCTGCATTCGGAGTAGAAATGTTGCACGGAATTTCCTGGACTTTACCCATTTCGGGTTAGGATATAATTTATTAAATACATTAAAGAGCCAGTTAAGTTATCTGAATCACTTGTGAGTTAACCCCCCAAATATTTTTTCTAAGGCCTCGGTCACACTCAAAGATATAGATATAGGTAGACACAGTATGCCACAAAAATATTGAGGCAAAAACAACTTCGCTCCCTAAACAGCTGATTGCGGTCTGTTTTCGCATGGATGACATTTGAATTTGCTGCAGCATGTTGTAAAAATGGTCCAGAAATGTGTTGTCTACGGCTGTAATGAAAAATACTGTCAAAAGGACATCAATATCATTCGACAGGTACGTTTTTTAACCGATTTTAATTGATATTATATGTATTGCTTGAATTTGCTTTTTTCTTATGATGTTAAAAATCAAGCTCTGTATGTATATTTGTACTTCTGTTATGCAGATAGTTATTTGCACTTCTGTTATGCAGATAGTTATTTGCGTACAAAAGAACAACACATGGGCTATTTATGTATGCATAATTTATTGTAATTTAATTTTGTATGTGCCTCCTTTGAATTTTTAATAACAAATAGCATATTTGTACTTGTTTTGCAGATAATTTCTTCACACATTAAATACGAGGATTTTAGGTTATTTTAGACATTTGTAAGTTTCCTGTAATGTTGTGGTTAGTAATTAATTTGCCTTGTTGATTTTTTTGTGATGAATATAGAACATAATTTATGTGTGTGTGTGTGCTTGTGGAGATAGTTTCTTGGCACTTGGTGAGTTTAACAAGTAATGGAAACGGTTCGTATTTTATTAAAACACATAAACGTTTAATATGGTCAGGAAAGTAAAACATTCGTAAACTTAAAAAATTTAATTTTACTGGTTTTGTACAATTTCTTTACAGTGTTTCAAATATTGCTGTCAACTGTACACAAGCTGGTAGGCTGCCAACCAGTGTACTGTAAATTGTTTGTATAATGCAATTATTGCAAAAATGCTATATTGTTTTCGGAGGAAGCAGAAATATGTAGAAACACGGGGTTTGTTGGCACATAAATTCTTTCATCATAACATACTTGAAAATTTAAGTTCTTGAGGACAATTTAGAATTCATACAATAAGAGTCTCGAATTTCTTAGCTTTTTAACATTTATGTTATTGCTTACACTTTGCTTTTTTGAAATTATGAAAGGAAAAAGGTGTAATTTGCGACTATACCGCAAATTATATTATCCTTACACTACAGTACAAATATGGCGATTGAGATGGTAACATATGAGGGGGTTAGAATGAAAGTGAAGAAAGTCATGACGGCTTAGTTTTGCAGAATAATGTTATTTTTTGTAGGAACTCATAAAACGATGTTCTAATATGTTAACGCAGTCGTGACTTAACTCACTTTACATTTAAACATGGGGCATACAAATAAAGCCAATATACAATAACCACAATGTATTCAAATTAGTGCCTTACTTCACTGCCATTTTAATCCCTCATATATTCATGCCTCTATCAGTTGGGCATATATTTTTATATTCTTTATTTGCCTGACAGATTGCGACCAAATTACACATTACCAACTCAATCACCATGTATGTGGGGGAAGCGGTGACCGAATGGTCAGACCATTCGCCTCCCACCAAGGCGATCCGGGTTAGATTCCCGGTGGGGTCGGTCCCCAGATTTTCACATGTGTGAATCGTGGCGGACGATGCCGTTGGTCGGCGGGTTTTCTCGGAAATCTCCCGTTTCCCCCACCCTTTCATTCCGGTACTACTCCATACTCACCTCATGTCACCCCTCACCAGCGCTGAAGACCTCGATGTTAAGCGCTAACCAAAATCTCTCACTCGACATGTCTGTACTGTAGTGTAAAGTAAATAGAATTTGAGGTATAGTCGCATATTTAACATTTTTCTGATCAGAATTTCAAAAAGGCTAAAATAATAAAATTCAATATGGTGACTGAAATCGAGCCTTAAATTAAATTAGGTACCTGTTACATGTATGCTGGTCCGGAGCCAGCTTAAAGAAACCTCTCTCGTTAACACGGTGTAACTTAGCCAGAATTTTGTATCAGGATAAATTGTATAAATTAATTTAACTAACTGTACACACATTAAATATGTGTATATATTTAATATTACAATGAAGGGGTATAAATGCAGTTGTGAACATTATTAAAAAAAAAAGATTCATCAAGGTTAAGTTACCTACAACCCCTATCGTTAACAACACTTTTGTTAAGTTTCCAATTTGGTTTTGAAAAATAATTGCATTATGTGCCCTTGACTAAGTACATGTCATATTACACTGGGATTGGATATAATAATATTACATTTGCTTTAAAGTCCTCATTCCATTTTTTCTTTAAAAAGGTAAATATGAGTATAACTTACAAACATATTTTGTTAAGGTAAATAGCTACTTTTACACAATAAATACTTTTGAATTGTCAGCACTTCGCTGCAGGTGATAAGTATCCATTTTGTTGTTTCCTGTGAAGTTTGATGTTTTTAGATGACCTACTAACTTATGAAGACAGATTATCTGATATTCACTCTGCTAGAAATATATATCAAGATAGGCCACAAGTAAACTTTACCGTGTAGCAACATTCAAATTACAACATACTCACTGCTAAATGTAACTGTTAACATTAGATTTTCATGTAGTATTATCATATCTTCCCTCACAACTAGCCCATTCTTCGTATTCATACTACACACGAATCACTGGTCTCTCATTCTCTAGCACATACTGGAGTCTATTTATTCTCTGTGCTATCAATCACACATCGTTAATATGCCCTTCGATTGCAACAAGCATCGATCGCTCTCACTGACTCGTGAGTGTATAGGCAGGGACCTGTAAAATTATCTTTTTCATTTAGGTACGAGCTAGGATTCAAACAACTGTACGTCCTCTTCACTTTCTCAATTGGCCCTATACTAATTTCATACCTCCTGGAATGCGCTAAGCCAATAACAAAGATGCAACTAAATGCAGACTCAACAAAATGGCATCACTGTGTCTGCCTACAGGTCAGTGATCCCGCGAATTTTTCCGGTATCTATGCATTAGGTGTTGCAAAATCGCATGTCAATATTTTGTGGGAAACAATCTTCACATCTGGAAGTACAAGAATGTTGAATGTGCATTGTCCTGAAGATGTACCGTTTCTGTACAGTACCGAGCAAAGGTGTTGCCCTTTAGGTATTTTCCTCTGTCGTCTTGGGCAGCAGCATTGCCTGGATGTTAGGCAGGACGCCACCCTGGGCGACAGTCACACAAGACTGAAGCTTGTTCAACTCCTCGTCATTACGGATGGCGAGCTGCAGGTGTTGTGGGATGACTCTATACTATTCCTCGCCAGCTCGAGCACTTCCACAGCCATGTAATCCATGACTGCGGCCATGTAGACATGACGTACTGTGCATTGCACGCGGCTGGATCAGGGTGCTGTGCAATGCTACATCGTCCAATATGTGTCGCCCAGTGAAATACGTCTCGTCTGGTCTATAGTTGCCTATAATTAGAGATGGTGAAATTTCGCGAATTTCAATGACCTGCATGTTATAATCAAATATCCTATGCATACTCAAGCCCTGTCTATTCGTTCATTGCCTGCTGTTCCACTGAGTAGCAGCTAGTGGACAAATGGTCGGGACTTGAGTATGCATAGTATATTTTATTATACCATGCAGGTCATTGAATTCGCAAAATTTCACCATCTGTACCTATAATAGCTGCAGTGTCATTCTTCAGTAATATTATCCCGTCCGCGCATTATGCACTGCACCTACGTCATGTTAAGATTCCACTATACTCCTTATCTTCCAATTATTGGTTTTAAAGCCGTAATATTTGTCTTGAAGCATAAATAAATATGTGTTTATTTATAACCAATTTAATTTATACATACTTCAACATTTTGCGTTAAATTTTCTTTACACGTTAAATTGGGGACCTGAATTCGAAACCAACGTACGAAATAGTAATCAAAATTATTATATTTTTCGTGTGAGTTTATATCTATCTTAATTATGTTACAATTAAAATACGATGTTTCTACTCCGGTTAGGATTACATTTCACGTAGTAAATAAATTATATATATTTTGCTTATTCTTTACTTTCAGAGTTAGCATGATTTGGAATTCAGGTCCCCAATTCAATACGTAAACAGTGCGAGAAAAAATAGTGCACAATTTTTTTTCTCATACTGTTTAAGAATTGCATTTTACAAGTAATACAAATTTAGCGCAAACATTTTAAAGAACATATTCATAAAATTGGTTCTGCCTGAACACGTTTTTAATTTAAACTGTAAAACTAATATTACGACTTGGAAACCTAGAACTGGTACACCAAAAGTATAGTGGAATCTTAATGGTGAATTTTCGGAACTATGTTCACATAACGTGTTTTGTTCCTCTAGACGTGAGGATTGTACCTCCGAAATATCGACATGCAATTTTGCAACTTACTGTATATAGTCACCTCTTTGCCTCGTCGCACAACACAGCCACTTCTTCCATGCATTTGTCCGTCCACAATGACATCCACACCAGAACTGTCCTCTAAATATTCATCGCCATCAATGTTTGTGAGTGACACTACCCCGTATGGACTGCTCTACGTGCTTATGCACACCGCGGGAAGGAGAAAACTTATTTCTCCGACATTCTTACAAGGCATCACGTCAACCGACGGCTCACCACCTCAAAGGATAACCCTCCTTCCCCTTGTCCTCATCCGTCCACTTAGAGATCAGGGAAGCGTTTGGCATTGAGAAGGAAGGCGGAGAGCGCCTGATCAGTGGCCAACTCGTAATAATATTTTAATTCCTAAGGGCTAATACGCGTTATCTTGGCGACCACACGAGCAAGTTGTTACGATTTCTCATAAAGTTTCATGCTGCCATTCCGTGGATGTCATACACGCTTGTGTGTGTGTGTGTGTGTGTGTGTATGCATGAGAGTCTACTTAAAATATCTGTACCTCGGAGGTATAAGACACTATGTCACAAAAACAATATTTTTCAGGAGAGCCGTTTGAAGAATGTGATTCACTTTGAATCCAGCTATTTAGTGCCCAAAAACAAAGTTTTTAAACACAATATTGACTTTGTGTTGTATGCCATTGCAAAGTACTTAAAACTCTGGTCATGTTAACTGTAAAATGAGCATTTTGACAAAAAGTGGACATAGTGTCTTTTGCCTCCGAGGTACAGATATAAGTTTAGAATAATTTAGTTTGTTAGGACTTGCTTCCTTACACACTCATATACACGAACAATTTTCCCGTAGACAAAAGGCGCATACGTAAGAAATCCCACCCCAATAGTTATTTAGCTGTTAATGTATTCATTGATACATTCGTCTCTGATTATTTTTCTGTGTGCATGAAAAGTTATGGTTTTATAAGTTTCTGCAATCACGAACGGGTAAACAGTTATAAATGTTCCTGACCCAGCAGTCAGCTGGAAAGCAAATGTGAACAACTTGAGATTCTAGAAGTTAGAGTAGCACTACCGTAAAGTGGGGTTGCTTTGCCTAATTTTGGTGTTACTTTGCACTACATATTTTTGTTGTAAGTGAAGGTTTGCAGATTCGTTAGTTGTTGAAGACTTTGCCATTCATAGATTTATTAATAAACAATACTTTAGAGTGACTATTATCCTGAAATTACAACATAGAACGAAATAAATCTAATGGGGTAAAGTTATCCATGGGGGTGCAAAATATCATCACTTTACAGTACACCTAACGTACTATCTAAGGAAAAGAGTTCTGAATTTACGTACTGCGTATGGTAACCGCAAGCATAAACACAGGCGGTAAGTTCAGGTGTGGTGTGTAATGTCCGAAAAACGTACGTATGTAAACTTTCATATAATCTTGGGAACGTCGAGGCCAAGTGAAAAGCAGCAACGCACACAGACACACACATAAATAGGACGAGAACATTTCAATGTTTGAAATATCGGATCGTTTTAAACCTGCTCAACCCCGAATTTAGAATTTAATTTATGTGACTTATTACTAGGAGATTTTTGTTAGTGTTGTACTATGATATTTTCCAATAGCTGCAAAATACCTTGAAGTAATCAATGCCTTATAGGCCTTCTTTTGTTGAGATTAGCCTATATGTAATGCTTTATTTTCAACACACGCTGTTTTTCATTGTCTGATTACTATCTGTTCACAGTGCATGAAATCTATAGGCTATCGAGATTCACCTAGCCCTGTAAAATATAAAATCCATTTTTAGATTTGTTTACTTCGGTAGCGAACATGATTTCGATTTTGCTGCATAAAAGAACGCTTCCAGGGAATAAAATTAACATCCAAAAGTATTCCAATCACTCAATGTAATAAATTTGTATTATTAAATTATATTTTGAGATGAAAGTTGAGACGATAAATTACTTATCAGTGGTACGTCTACACTGGATATAATGCTGGATGCGTCGCCAAGTCCCCCTCTGGTAGCAGATATTGGATAAGTAGGGAAGAAGGGGAGAAGGAAGTCGTTTGTTTGCTAATAACCCATACTTGTGGCCTAGTACTTGCCTCATGCAATATCCGTGAAGTGGGCGCGACATCCCTGCTCAAGCAGAGCGGAAAATTTGTCGTCTACATCTCACCCTCTTCCAGTTCCACCTCATAAGGAGGAAGTACGCTCTAAATTACAATCAGTTGAATGTCACGGTTTCAATAAATTGCAAGGTTTATCATTCGCGAATCTGTTGTTTAGTCAATGTTGACTGATATAAAAGTGAAATAAAATTTATTGTAATGGACTGAGCTTGTGTCACGTTGTGTTATGAGAGAAGACTGGGGTAGGGTGGGCCGGCTGCTCGACTAGCGAGACATGTCCGTCGTCCTCCGGCCCGAGGAATGAATGATGGGAGGGTGAGATGAGTGTGGAGAAGCGAAGGAATGAGAGAGGTGGGGTAAATCTGCCTGCCAACGGCAGCTTCCGCCACGTTTCCCACATGCGAAAAATCCCGGAACCAAACCCGTCGGGGGTCGAACCCGAATCGCCTTCGACCACCGCAGCCCCTTGAATTTGTAGGTATATTTTGCTATTTTATCAATCCAAATTTTACTATTAAGTCTTTAATTTTAAACTACAGTTGAAATATGTAATTAAAATGTCATATCAACAATTTCACACGATGTTAGTCTACACATAATAAACAGCGTACAAACATTTCCAAAGCGAACGTGCTACTAATTTTCGTCTGCTAGTTTCGAAAGAGAACTATATATTTTCATAAGTTACACTCAAATGTACAGTATTAATTATACTAAATAGTAATAAGGGTCTTTGTCGTTCAACTTCTGTGAAATGATGAGTTTTAGTAATGTTTGGTTTATTTCTGCTGCTCACTATGAATTTACGCTGCTTTGAAAAGTTCATACTTTGTTACAAATACAATGATTGCCTGCAACATCAAAACACAGCTGAAGGCGATCATGCATGTTCGACAGAGCAGGATAATCTCGACACACTATCTTCAATAGTCAGCATAGTTCACCTGCAACATGTAGAACACACCAGCAAAACAACTGCCTATGATGCGGGACGTTTGGCCCACCCTGTAGATTATTATTAAGAAAACGATGGATGAAATTAACACAGGTCACTGATAAACAACAAATTTATAGTTACTTTAACGGCAACTCCAACATACTATGTAAGTAAGCTCTCGTATTTGCCCTTACCAAAACTCTTCTTTCATTTGGAAACAAAAGAACTGGACTTCAGTAGTAAACATATATTCGTTCAGTATTTCCCTAAAAAGATTTAACATACCCATTAAATACTTACGCCTGATGTTAACTAACGTCCATTTTAATGCTACAAAGCATACCGAGAAGACGTAACTTTTTTTCCGTTCGTTTTACCGTACTAAAAATGTTTCGCTGATATAATTTATTTTAGTACTCGTGCTGAATAAGTGAATAAAGTTTCATTATCACACAGTTCAGAAATTTATTTTATAAAATACAAACAAAAATACAAATTAATTACTATACATCACTGACAAACTAAACTTCTTAAAAAAATAGAAGGAAAAAAATTTACGACTTACAACCTACGAATTTCCCTAAGGGTCTAAACGCCTTAAAAATAAACGTAAAACACCCGTTTGTTGCCAAAAATTCAGCATGTAAGCTTTTTCTCATAGTTTCTGTATAATGTGTCACTGAAAAAGTATATGCGATTCAGGATTATTTTAATTACCAACGTCAATCTCATCCTTGAGGAAATAACAATTGACATTCCTTTTTTTTAAATTAGAAATAATACCCACTGGGATACGTAAGGATTTATTTGATGAAGTAAGCAGTATGGTAATTTAACAAAACAAATATTATTATAGCGCTACAACCAATGGTTATCGAGAAATAAGCTCGCAATGAAAGTGTTGTGCCTGCAATGTAGACCACCCGTGTGCTTACAACGAGGGCCTGGTTGCTCACAGGGCGAGTGAAAGATTTTGGCACAGAATATTTAGGAATACAGAAGTGAAATGGCCGGTAGGACAGCGAACTCAGTCACACACGCCAGCAAAATGGCTTCCCTGGCCAGCAACATGGCGGAGACGCCTACCGCCAATCAACGTAAGGTGGCTGCCCTGCTAGCCGGCAGCCAGGCCAACAGGAAACCTGTCGTAACACGCAGGAGCCAAACAGACGCGGGGCTGGTATCAACAACCTCGGGCAGCCAATAAGCAGCGAAGTTCGCCCGTATCAAACGAGCCGCCACGTCGTTTCACGTCTGTATTACTATTTAGTCTATGATTTTGGCGAGGTCTTTAGCGCTAGTAGACGATAACATGAGGTGAGTATGGAGCAGCGCCGGAATGAATGGGCGGGGGAAACGGGAGATCCCCGAGAAAACCTGCCGACCAGCGGCATCGTCCGGCACGATACCAACATGCGAAAAGCGGGGACCAACCCCGCCGGGAATCGAGCCCGGATCGCCTTTGTGGGAGGCGAGAGGTCTGACCCTGGGCCACCGCGGCCCCGTTCCCACAAAGAGAGATATATAGTATTTATCAGCACTTAACATCGAGGTCTTCAGCGCTGGTGAGGGGTGATATGACGTGAGCATGGAGCAGCGCCGGAGTAAAAGGGCGGGGGAAACGGGATTGTCCACAGAGTCTGAACGCCTGACAGGTAGAAAATGTGAAGCGTATATGATCACAAAAATGTAATACTCACTGTAAAAAAATATTTGTAAACTTAACATTCCGCTCATAGGCATGCGTGGCAATTAAATTCGGGGGGGGGGGGATACAAGTATATCCAGAGGCCGATATGTTGATCACCTCTTTAAGAAAAAAGGGGGTGGGGGTATTCCTCCCTGAGAAAGTTTAGATTTCAAAATGTAAAATAGAGACTATTTAAGCAGTTCTTATGTATAAACTTTAAATATACCGCTGGTAGAAGTATTAAAATCCCCCCTCCATCCCTCCCTGGCCAGGCACGCTACTGATTCCGCTGTATAGGAGTGTTAAGAAAGTATGTTTGGTACAATTGTTTCCCATAGATCATTCTTAAAAATTCTAGGAAACAGTCAAACATTTACTAATGTTACGAGACTTGTAAAGTAACGATCTTCAACATTTATTCTGTTTGCAAACTTAGCATAGCAAGTTTCTCATACTGTTTATGAGTTAATTGCTTTCCATAATGTTTAGGAAGTTTTTTAAGTGTGATCTTTGAAAGAGTTGTGCAATGGGAGTGCATTAGTTTCTTGGACATACCATTGCGATATAGATGTCTGTCGAAGAAAACTAAACAAATAATAGAAAGGCATAAATAAGCAGATTATGCTTTAGTCAACAGGATACACGCACAGCATAAAATTACGTAAATTGAATTGGGTCAAATCAAGCCAAGGACAAACTGATAAGAAAAAAAGGACGCCACCAAGGCCTGATTTGGCAAAGGGACGAATAGACATATATTTGTGTTTTCTATTATTTTTTTAGTTTTCTTTGATAGACACCTATATCGTAATGGTATGTATCCACGAAACTAAATCCAGTGAACATTCAAGTGTATCTTTCAACATTGGTGACTTCAACTTTCATACATTCGTCTTTCATTTTTCCAAGATCGCATGAAGCATACAGTAGATGCCTGCTTGTATTTGCCACGGTGTAAGCGATATTCGACAGTGCCCGGTAAGTAATCTACAGGAGACCTCACCCTTATTACATCTTACAGCGCGGATGAAATGCCTATGCCCCTCAACCACTGCCCCTCCCTCATTTTCTCCAGAGAGGGCGGCGCGAACCAGTCTGTATGAGACTCCCTGCCATTTCGCGCAAGCAAATACATTAAAATTCAATGGCCTGGTCGGCCGGTCTCTGTCAATTTATGCATATTGATGAGCGCGCCGCGCCCCAACCGCGCTGCTCCCAGCATGCATTCGGGATATTTGTTTTGGAAGCGGCGCACGGCGGGTCTGCACGCTAGATATTGTCTGTGCTCCCGTTTTTGTAACTTTAGGAAGAGGAAGTGAGAGGACTAGACACTTCAACCCAAGCTCACATTACCACTTCTGTGAACACAAAGGCAAAGACGCAGATTTCATATTGTACTTCATCGGGACGACGGAAACAAAGAACTATAAAAATGGATTACAATGATTGGTGTAACACAGAATATCTTATAATGAAAGAGTAAAAAATATACGCTTATTTCAAGTCACGCACTGCAATTTCGTGAACTATCGTCCATACGAGAAAAAAACAAGAAAATACTATTCAGAGTTTGTTATTCTAAACTTCAATTCATTTTCATCGGAATATTGGTCGGTAATAAGTAATATTAGTAACCCAGATATTTATGAGAAATATTTTTGCGAAACTTTATGTAAAGCTAGAAGATAATAATGATGTGAGTTCTGTTTAGTGCAAAATCGATTATGTTTGGGCAAATGCGAAACAGGAAATGAAGGCAAATAATTTAAAGACGAATTCCCCACAAACTAACGAGAAGAATCATTGTAACATATGTGGAAGTTACTCAGTTATTATATATAGTATATATATATATAAACAGCTGAAAAATTTAGTGTCATGTTAACGTAGCAATGCTGTTATGACATCTGTATAGTTCAAAATGTGTCTGCAGGTAAAAGGCAAAGTAAAGCAATCTGCTGGGTTTTTTGTTTTTTATCACATCATAGCACAACATATGAACTTAAATTGTATAATTTCTTGTTCGGTTTTTCGAACAGAATTAATTTGAGTTTTTAAAAATTAACTCTTGACAATGTTTATATGACAATAAATAAACGAGATTTAAATTTTCTACCATTATACTTCATCGGCATTAAAACCCTTGAACCCTTGACAGTTATATAAGGTTAACCGAGTATGCGTTCAATGTTAATGAACGTCTAAACACTTAATTAATACATTGCGCAAAACGCAATAAAAGCCTACGTTAAGTTAAATGACAAGGTACAGGATGTAGGTACAAATTAAGTAAATATCCGTACAGTTTATTTAGTTGCGTAAATAACTTCTTTTGAAAATACATATTGACGGAGAAAGTAAGGCTTCAAGGTCTAAGAATTATTTATTACAGTTATTTATTATAAAAGTGGTATTTCTAAAAATTTCCGCTTTGCTGGTTAAACAAAATAAATACTGAGAAGTATTTTAAAGTAATAAAGGAGTTATGTGTAATAAAATCGAAACAATTCAAAATTGTCGGTGTCAGCATAGACACTTTCAAACATTTGAACTACTTATGTAGTGGATTTGAAGGGCAACTAAGAGTCACGACTTAATTGAAGTTTATATTCTAATTTGTGTGTTTCATCCGAAATAAAACTGACTAGAAGAATTTACAAAACTTATTATTATACCTGTTTTGTAAATTACGGAAACTGAATCGTCTTCTCATATTATTAAAAAAAAAACATACATAGCATACATTACAAAATCATCCATGAAATCAAATAGGAGATACACTGTACGATATTCACGGGTGTTTATATTCTGTGTGAAGTTCTGGAGATGGTTCTAAATGTGTTGTGAAGACTGGTTTTATTGCTCACAAGATGCCTCTCTGCTTAAAAATGCATGGCGTTTTTATCTTTATATCCACGCCCAATTTCACAACTCTCTCTCCTTCACCCTCCTAAAAGATACAGTTGCAGTTCACTTCATCTCTGTGACAGTTCAGTTCTTGGAATGGAAGTATAACCATTTCTGCTTACCTGTAATGCTGCTCTCAAGTTCACAACAGTCCGCCCGTGACGCAATACACTTTGCTAGATGACATTTCTACAGCCATTTTTCGGAATGATTGTGCGGTATAATTTATTTGGTATGATGTAAATTCTGGATGACTGTCATCAAATATACGTCGCTTTAAGGTAACTTTCAACGTCTTTCTTGTAGAGGAGACATTTCAAGATATAATTTTCCTATATGCTAAATCTGTGTGAACGTGGGGGGGGGGGTCACACTAAAAACCAGTCCGAATAATCCGAATAAATAAACAGAATTTCTCCAAACCCGTTTTATGTAGAGCACTTATTAAGAATTTGACGTGTATGCCCAATCTTTAGGAGCGAAAACGATATCCAGAAAAAGCTAAATAAGTTTAATATCTATCGTTCTTTATTTTCGATTTGGCATTGAATCCCATTTTCAACTTTGCCATTTTCTGAGAGCGATGCGTGTTGAGGAATATGCGAGCAAACATAATTTTTTTCAGTCTCCTGTTTATAACTACGCACTTTAAAAAATACGATTTCGCATATGTAACTTTTAAGTATTAAATTTATTACAAATATGTTTTTTAGGTGTCTTGCTTCAGAGTACCGGTTTTGGCACTAAAACCATTACGACTATGCTAAAAACTAAATTTAATTTCTACGTGTGCAATATTTTCACTACACCGTATTTAAAATAAATAAGTGAATGTTTTATTTTATTTAATGCCTAAACTTGGAACTGAATATTGCTCATCAATCTGAGTGAGTTCTTATTTTATAAATTATAGAATGCACGCAATATCCTAAGCGGTTGCAGTTGTAGGAAAAACATATCGATGATTGAACATCGTTAACATACGATTTTATATATCAATAGGCTTGCGAAGTTTATATAAACAGTACTTTAAACTCTGAACATGAAATATGTGCTCCACAAACAAATTCATGATGTACTCCATTTCATGTTGTGTACGTTATACAGAAGAAAAAATATATTACTTTCCTTGTCCAAAGACCTAATATTATAAATCGTATGGATATACGTAATTACAGCAGTTTTATACACACGATGAGTACAAAAGAAATTTACACTTTTAAAATTGATAACTCTGCTAGGTGGCTGTTGGTGAAATTTAGTGCGAAAAGCTCATTGAACAGCAGTTACAGACACCTTTCCGCTAAACGAAGAACGCACCAACTCTTCTGATGTACTTCCAGAGATGTTATATCGATAGGAAAAGGTATGAAACATATCAGTAGCACGGTTTAATTTTTATTAACTATTTAAAGTGTTAAGTTCTTTTGTGCTCAATCCTGTAATAAAGTACACTGTGCATATGAAAGGATTCTGGTCCTAATTGGTCTTAAATTGTGATGTCAGGTGAGTCTATCCATTCCATTACTGCTGGAGAATCATCGATGACATCCTTACAGTCACCAATGAAACGTTTCTTGAGGCATTCTTCTACAGTGTGATATATGGTCTGCTCTGCAATGAGAAAAATGATTTGTTCCGAGAAAGAAATAAAAAAGATTGATATTAATTTTGTTGTATCAAACACATTATTGTTAAACTAACAATCGTAACGTTGAAGTTACTATTGGAAATTATTTGTTTGAACAGTACAATTTTGTTTATATAATTAATTTAAAAGAAATATTCATTTGGTTGTTTAAACTAAATTTTTTGTTAAATATTATACTTATAGTACGTGTATTTGATTTAACCCAAAATATTTGTCCCTGTAAATACGAATTCCAGTTTGGTTTAAATATTTCATTTATTTGATTTTACTACCATACTTACTTGAGTCAACCAATTTATGGCTTACTATACAGCTTTGGTAAATTTAACCATGGCGGATATTGGATGGAAGCGACGAAATATGTTCGTTCAGGAAGTCGTTCTTGTAATAGCAGTTATTTGGTATGCTCATGTTCACATTTAAAAACACAATGGTTTAGAAAACTTGTCTTTTTTTTTTAAGTACAGGTATGTAATAAATTTGTAAAGTATTAATTTGTGTGTTCTATTGTTAGTTACGTTAGGTTAAATGACTGAAGAGAACTACAACTGTTAAAAATATTTGCAGAGTACACACGAGTCTAATTCTAGTTTTCATTTCATGCTACCCATATGTTGTCGCATTTTCTGTGCACAATTTTGTAAAGGCTACGGAGCAGAAAACAGCGAGAGTCAGCCAGATTAGCAGAATCACAAGTTTCTCGGAATTATATGTCACAAGTGTGTGAATGTAAAAATTAATTCAATTATTTGTAAGTCTTAATGGTCTAGTGAAATGGTATCATCGGCATCTGTACTTCTTATGACTAACACACTGTAATGAGGAATATAGTTATTGGCTAATGTGAAGACACTTTCAGAGTGTTGAACGACATTCCCTTCCCCCTTAGAATGGCCGGATGAAACGCCGTGCGCTGTCCGAGCCGTGTGATTCTTCCCATCACGTTAAATAAAACAGTATCTGACTGAATGAAACAACTTTTTCAAAGAATCAGACATGTCATTATTATTGTTTTTATTTTGTCTTGTGTGTCATTTCCGTTCGTAAGTACACCACGTGTTTCTATAAGAAAAAGTTAAAATAAATGAAAAAAGGGGGAACGTGCGTGGTAGAGAAGCAGAAGATTGTGGGTTCAAATCCATACGCATCTGTACTTTCTCTTTTTTTATATTTACACGTAAATATTATTGGTATAAGCGTTGCTGTGCAAATAATTTTATTTTAGTGATCAAACCAAGCAAAATAATTTAAATGTCGCATACTTCAACGGTTACTCGAATAAATGAAGTACGTTTGATTTAACAATATCTGTATTGTGTCACCAACCACGTCATTTGGTTAAAACAACAAAGATATTTCAAACAAATAGTTTGATTGTGTCAAACCGTATATTTGTTTGCACGTATTGAAATATTCCATTTGGTTGTTTCAAACAAATTTTCTTATATTTTTTAATATTTTTCTCAGTGTGGAGCTTCACAGTCACACAGTAGAGTGTATGAGAGTCGTCATTTGTTCATGAAGGACATAGTTCTTATTTGTCCACATCGGATTCTGTTCAGTTGACATCATGTTCTTCCAGGTAGTTGCAAACCTTATATATTCTGGGGTCTTCGAGGCCGTGAAGGCGTATACTAGCGTTATGTATCCTTGTCTCCTTCCACACATCTTTAATCTTAATTGGTTGCATCTCACGAGCTGTCCAGAATTACTTCTTTGAATTGAGACGTATGCTGGGTGGACTGCTCAGAATTTTATGAACAGGTCGGCAGTCGTTTGAAAAAAAAACTTAAGTTATTAATAGTTTCTTATTCACGGGTCACTGCTTCTTTCATTAATTATTATGAGACAATGTTGCTGAGAATTCTCATGGTATCGTTCAATTGAACATCTACCGTGCTTGCGTACAGGTACACGGACGTTCAGGTACCATGTGCGCAACATTAAACCACAGATTATACAGGAGATGAGGCCGCAGTGTCAGTTTGAATGAAGTTCTTTTCTTCCATTTTTCTGCAAGTGACGTGAGGTGAGTCTTGTACGATAATGAACGATCCTGTATGATTCCGAGGTACTTGCAGCCACACTATTAGAAAAAAATTCCGTGAAATTACGGAAAAGTACTGGCAAAAAATTATCCAGAAATCTTCGTAAAGTAACGCACACTCAGTTTTTCTTGATAACGGAACCCTCCGTAAAGTAACGGACAATCCATTTTCCGCAAAAAAAAATTAACTTCCTGTAATCTACTAGCACTCCCATTTTCTAGAGATACATTTTCTTATTAGCTATGTATTATAGAGATTCTGACGCACTATTTTGTAACCTGAAAAATTTTTCGAAGTTGCTGTGATTCGAACCCACGACCTCATAATTGCCAGGCAGAAGCTCTAACCATTTTTTTTTTTTAAATAAAATGTTTGGTACAATGGCAAGGCTAACGCCTCGCCACTGCACCAAACGTCCCCCCCCCCTTTTAAGTTAGTTAATTAATGCATTCCCCAGTAACTTTTGTATTGTGTAGTTGTCGTTGTAATGGTAAGTTGTCTTCTGGCACACAGACAAGACGAACACAAGCACCCAGTCCTGAACCCAAGGAGGTGGTTGTAAATGTCACCTCCCCGGCCGGGAATCGAATCCGGGACCCTTGCCTCAGCAGCCAGGAGCGCTAACCACTGAACCAAGTGGCCGGACCACTGAGCCAAGTGGCCGGGCTCCATTGAACTACAGTGATAATTTATCAGTAGATGAGTTCCATGCAGTGGTAAGATATCAACTTTATAAGAGACAACTTTTGTATTTGACATCTAACCAAGATTCATAGTGATTATTAATACCACTTTTTTTTTATGAAACACAGTAAAATATGCTTTCAAATTTTACAAATATATCTTTATGAATTTACGGAAAGTTACGGTCAAACATCCGTAAACTGGCAATACTGACACATTTCCGTAAACAAAATATTACGGAAGCCACTTTCGTAAAATTACAGTACTTTTCTGTAAATATTTCCGTGAATTTACGGAAATTTTTAACAGTGCAAAGTAATTCTTAACCGATTTGTTACAGAATGTGACTTTTAGAGGTTGGGTTGCTAAGCGGTTGTTGAGGTGGTAAGCAGTCGCTTTTCATGAAAACAAACTCGGTAATGTCTGGTTTCAACATGTTGGACAACAGTGTCGTTAGGTTTAAGCAAGGTATAGTATGCTTCAGCTTTAACATTAGACCATCCAGCCGCACTGTGTCGTAAGCAACGGTTCGATCTACAAACGTTACCTAAGTTTTTATCTTTTATTTTCTGGAAACCATATTCAGTATAAGAAGTAAGCACAAGTACTTGTTGACAGCAGCTGCAGTTTTGCCTAAAACGGTAGGAAGGCACATTGTTGTAAACTGTTTAATAAACGCTGTTGTAAATAAATCGTTCAAGGAGTTTATTAAAAGATTCAAAAGGCAATTGAACGATATCTTGATGGATCGTCTTTCGATATTCCTGGTTTAATGATTGCGAGGTTTTTTGCCATCAACCCATGAAACAAATGAAACATGTTGATTTCTTACGCAACGGAAAAAAAATATTTTCGTATTAATTTTTTTTTATTGAATCAAGAATGAGCGCTAGTGACAGCAACAAATCTCTTGTAACCAATCCGAGATACAAAAGAAAACAATGTAATACATCAAATCGAGTTGTAAGTTAACCAATGTTGGGAATGTATTTAAATTTAAAAGAAAAACTTTTACAAAACCACGAGAGAAACAAATTAATTGAGTGGGTGAGATGAAATAGAAAAATTTAACATATTTTACCTAAAATGAACTGATATATCAAAGTTGCACTTTATACGTAGCTTCATTGATTGATATAAAGAAAGAAAGGCTTCTAGTAATCCTTACACCATTAAAGGACTTTGAATTTTGAAGTTTTATGTAGAAGGAAATCATTCCCTACTTAACCTCAGTATTACGGCATGATTGGCTATTCGCCGCGAGATTCGCTGTGGTAGTGTTTCTTTTGTTTATGTAGTCTACAGTGATGTAAATGTATAGTATATGACATTGTAAATATTTGGATAGTACAGTGTAGGTACTGTAACATAAAACATTCTATTATAGTAATTAACAACACTTGTATTATGAAAACATACCTGTAAATTATTGTTTCATCGAGTTTCAGAATACCCTCGGCTCATTGAGATTAAAAAGGAAAACATTACATTCACTTTGATTGCATATAACTTTCATTACATAGAATATATTGTGTTTTTCCGGCATTGTTCCGTTTCCTTAAATCCTAACCAACAAATGTCTAATTGTAAAATTTCCCATTCAACCTACAGTTTGGTGTCAAGGCAGTTTTTACTGTTTTCCCGAAAGTTGGCTGAAGTGGAATATTTTCCTTCTTCATCTCCTCCATTCAAATGTAAAACGCGTAATTACTATTATGAACCATCATGCGAACAAAAACATTTAAATACTAAACACATAAGAATTATGTAATAGATTAATGTGGAAATTGTAAACAAGGTTTTACACAATAAAAAAACATAAAAAGTCACGAGAAGTATAACTCACAAAGGACTTCCACCAATAGATAAAAAAATTCAGAAAATTATTTAAAAAATAAACCAAAAGATAAACCAAATAAACGCGAATATGTTATGGTAAAATGTGAAATTTGCGGAGTAGAATACCATCAATCATACAGAAAAAAATCATGAACGGAGTAGTAACCATTTAAAAACGGTAAATAAAATAAACACACTTGAAAATGAATATGACGATTATGAAAAACATGAAAAATAACAGCGTTTGAAAGTAGATTGAAAACTTATAGTATTATGCCTATACGCGATATAATAGGTTCAACAACATTCCTTTATGGTATAAAACAAATTATAACAAAGAAAAGAATAGAAAACCTGGCAAAAATAGTTTAAAAGTAAATCTAGATTTTGCCGCTCAATATAAAAGAGATATAACATGAAGAAGAATACCAAAATACTAAGAATGAAATTATTTTTAAAACAGCCCATTTAGATGAATATTATGAAAATAGTAAATCAAACATGTTAACAGAAATTCGAGAATTTGAAGCAGAATTAATAAATTCGGTACTAAATGAAATACTCGAATTGGAATTGATAATAAATACATACACCGTATTAAACGGAACTTCTCATGTTGATCTTCCACAAAAAATTACAGATAAAGAAGCAGTTATAAATGTTAAAAATAATGATCAAAAATGTTTCTTATGGTCAATTTTATCGGCAACCAATACTGCAAAAATTCATCCTGAAATAGTTCAACAATAGGAACAATATGAACAAGAATTTAGTGATGTACTTAGAGATTAAGAATTTCCAGTGTAGTTTGATAAAATTCAACAGGTCGGGTGAGACTACCCGCTGAATTTAAGCATATTAATAAGCGGAGGAAAAGAAACTAACAAGGATTCCCTCAGTTGCTGCGAGCGAACAGGGAAGAGCCCAGCACCGAATCCCGCGGGCCCAGCCCGTAGGGAAACGTGGTGTTAGGGAGGATCCGCTCATCCCGGATCGCGGTGGCGAGTCCAAGTCCATCTTGAATGGGGCCACGGCCCGGAGAGGGTGCCAGGCCCGTAGAGACCGCCGCGCGTACCGGGAGGATCCACTAATGAAGAACGCAACTCTTCTGATGTACTATAGTGGCAGTTTTGCACGCTAGCATCTCCTAGCGGTCGTGGTCCCAAGCTGAAGGGGTCCCGTAATCCTATACTTGCACACAATGGACGCACAATAACCCACTTGTACGAAGCCCCAAAATTTCTGTCAGCACACTGCAATCTCACCTGGTGACGTCACAGCGGCCGCAATATTGAAGCCGTACGTTTCAGAGGGATTTTCAAAACAACGTTAGGTTTTTCGTCGACAACATTGATATGAAAGAACATTTATGGTTGTTGTTATTTAAAAATACCAGTGCAATTGAACTAAAACTGAAGTAAAAACGTTTAAGCTTTCAATTGAAACTCTCAGAATATTTTAATATGCATTAAGAAAGTTTTTATTTTGTCAGTAAATCATTTTTAACAAATTACATCACTTTAGGGGTTCTTCTTTTCCGTACATTTATCAGAATTGTCACGAATGTCACAACACTCATTCAAAATATACATAAGTAATATATGTAATGAAAATAGTTACGAAACTTGACATTATGTAACATTATAGTACTATGCGTTTACGATATTCTTAAAAACAATCTATAGAACTCTGTTAAGTCTAATGAAAACATTAAGATATATTAATACATAAATTAAACATACACTTCAATTTTCCGTGTTGGTTTCGGATACGTTACATTTAAAATTAAGGTTTTAGCTAATAAAGTTAAGAAAATGTTAAGTAAACATTTATCATTAGTAAGGTATGGTTAAGATTTTTTTTTTTTTGTAATATGTGAATTATCAAATCGATGTATCCTAATAGGCTGACAAGAATATTTAAGTGCGATTATTATTAACATTTAGTCAAAAATTGAGCGTGAAAACACTTTAAAACTAAACTGTTCACATTATAACATGTTTACAAATACTTAAGACATATGTTATTGGTGAAGTCACATTTTTTTTACTGTTTGTCACACTTCAGTAAAAATAGAATTTGCCTAATCAAATTCGTTAGTTTTAAAACTGTCTTTTTTGAAAAGCAGTTTTATTTTTCTTAATATAAGAATCTCTCCCTCGATGTAATTCAAAGACATGTGTCAAAAATAACGTGTCATTAAGAATCACACGCCTACAAACAATTAAATCCGTCAGGATAGTGATTAGATGGATCCGATATGACTTTTCGTAATGTGTGCGAATCTTCCTATGCTTCCGTAATAAACTACAACCAAAGTCTCTCGCAACCACTGTCAGCTATCTAAGCAAGAAAGCATTATCCACGCGTCTACGATCACTTTCCTACATGAGTGACACTTGAAGACAGCACTGTGAAGTAAATGTTCAAATATTATGTTGGTTCTCGCATCTTCTGCACCATTCTTCTGGTCTTCTTACTTCTATCGTTTACGTGCTCTAAGAGTAGTCGGTTTTTTTTCTTCTGGAAACGGAACGACTTTGAGACTGTAATTTGGATTCATTTACGTTCCCTGTGAGCAAATACGTTTGCCAAAATCGTAGGAATTAGATATGAAGAAGTTTACTCTGAAAAAAAGAACGTAACACAATTATTTGTTAATATTACTCTTTTACAATACTGTAACATAAACAAGGGGTACTTTGCACCTGGGATTACATTTTGTACCACTTTTCATTACGCATTATTATTTTCGCGACTTTGTGATTATAAAGTTTTTATGGTGGCATTGTAGTTTAGTTTTTTAAATCTTACCTACCTAGGAAATACCTGCTACTTATTTACTAATGGCATAAATGTCACATTTTGTTTGGTGCAATGTTACCTCCCTCCCCTTTTCTTTTCTCATTTCCCAAATGAAAAGTTATCTAACAAATGTAAATAAACTACACAAGTTTAATGTTCGAACAAATCTGCCATTTCCTAGAGTGATAATGATTAAATACTTATACGCACTACTTAACTCAATGTATTTCAATATTCGAATAAATAATAAATCGTATGTACTGTTACAAGTTTGAGGAGCACAAACTTTACATGTGGGCAATTCCCATGAGTTCTTTGGGATAGAGGTCTTAGAATTACAAATAAGAGTTAAATTAAGTACTGGATTTAATAGTTCACAAAGCTACGAAATACACAAAACAGTAATCAACTAGAACTCTCACAACACAATTAGTTATGCACACAATTACTCCTGTGTCACAGACACGTTAATTAACTTTGACAATTAAAGCACAAGAAAAGTCTACCATCAATTAATTAAACACTATAAATCACAATAAACAGTATTTCTAACAATGACAATGTACAACCTTA
>PNEQ01023298.1:6243-18184 GCA_003012365.1 Medauroidea extradentata
TTGTTGGTGATTGGCCGATTTAGTGCCGTAATTAATATTCTGTGTACATTGTTGGTGATTGGCCGATTTAGTGCCGTAATTAATATTCTGTGTACATTGTTGGTGATTGGCCGATTTAGTGCTGTAATTAATATTCTGTGTACATTGTTGGTGATTGGCCGATTTAGTGCCGTAATTAATATTCTGTGTACATTGTTGGTGATTGGCCGATTTAGTGCTGTAATTAATATTCTGTGTACATTGTTGGTGATTGGCCGGATCTTCCTGAATGTAGTCTGCTCGGTTGACTTTGACAGTCGCGGGACGTCCTAGGGTGCGTTCCGAGATCTGAAGGTTCGCTGACGATGCTGGCCTTGCTGCTGAGGTTCCTGGCATGTGTGCACACAAACAGTCGCTGAGGGACGTGTGGCATTAGGTACAAGTCATTATTATATCTCTTCCATGTGTGTCGTAGCCAAAACCTGGCTCAAGTTCCATGACACTGCAAATTGTAGCCTTCGAGAGTGTTGTGGTAACATGCCCTTTGTAGGATGTCGTTATAATTGCCTCACTCATATAACAGTTAGACGATACACTATAAACTAATTCTGGGCACGTTACACTTTCAAACACATCTGAACTGTTTATTTCTCCTGTCGTGCGCCTATAATAGGTTGTAGTGAAAGTCAATTGTATCCAATAGAAATTGATATATTTTTTTAAAAATAAAGACTATGCTAGTTATAAATGCTTACACAGCTACAGTTATGGCACCGGTGCATTGCAATAAACAGTTACTCAGTATGTTGGCCAGTTGTATAAAAGTTGACAAATTCTCAATAAATGTTACTACTTAAAGTTCCTGCTCTGCGGAGGGTGATATGTCATTTCAGAAGCAGACACATGCTATTAACAGTTTAACTGTACAACAATGCCCGGGACTTGGCAAACAAAATAAGAGCTGGCTCATAGCTTTAATATTCCTGTAGATATTTTCAATAGAGGCATGTAGTGTTTGTTCTCCATGACGTCATGCAGAATTAGCACAGTCCATGCTGGTAGCCTTGACGTGGTTTATTTTGACAGCTGCACCTCCGTCGCTTGTTTAGCGCTGCATTCCCCTGCATGTACACATACAATCTTCTATAAGAAACCCTCCTAGTTATTATAAGCTTCCCAGACATAGCCACGTCTCTACAGTCTCCTCTCCTCGGCAGTCTTCTGCTAAGTCCCAATTCTTTCTCGCGACGCATCGCTCATCGGCACACGCTCGCCGCGGTCCTTCATAATAACTAACTACTTATTTAATAAATAAATATAAAACAAACCTTCCATATTCAAATACAAATGAAGGCAGCAACAGCTCTCTCAAATCTATCCTCATAAATATAATGTATAAGAAATAATAATACAATAATATATACTATATATAACATATTTAAATCTTATTATTTAAATATATAACCATCAACATGCAGTTCTAACCTGATGTGCCCAGGTTTACGATCTAAAACTATTCGTTTCCGATACAATTTCACAGAATTGTCTCAATCTGTTACATACTTTGTCGTAAAACTGTCTTTAAAGGCGTATGTCCCCAACCAAAATGACTTCCCTTCCATATGTATTATTAAGATCTCTTGCAAATATGTATTGCGGGAAATGAGTCAGTATTGGACTGAGGTATATAGTAACCTCCCAGCTTGAGTATTTTTTGTCATAGTTAACAGAGAAATGATGATTAAATCAACCCATTTGTTATATTACTCATATTATAGTCTGCCAGACCTTTGGCAATGCCCGATGAAACGACCATTGTCATCGGCTCTTACGAGCAAGCCCTCCACACAAAATTGCTTGTGGTCGATTACGAAAACTTCCATGAAAACGGCCACAAATCTGCTAAACCTTCCACAGAATCATCCACGCGGGTGGCCAAGTGAGATTCCATGGAATATTCCACAGAAAATTCCATCATGGCAAAGGGCTTTAGGTTCAGAAATGTTTGGTATATCTTTTTTTTATTTTTTTTATTTAACATATTCAGTGTTCCTTCCAATTTTATCTCTGAGATTTTTGCTTTTATTTATATAAAATTTTCATATAAATTTTAAAAAATATAAAAATACTAAAAATACAAAAATTTATTTACTATGTACCATTAGTGTTTAGAATGCCGAACCCTGATATTTTAATAACTAACAATGATTTTTATGATTTTATACTTTTATTTTTTTATATTTTTATAAATTTGATGTAAGTACAAACAACCAAAAATTTTAAAAATTTATTATTTATAATAAATGGAAGCAGATATAAATGGTTAAAGCACAAATTTATCAAGACGGAGAAATAGAAATATTTCTTCTCAAAATGCTTGGGATGAATTTAATTTTAAAAATGGAATTTTTCAAAGGTGAAATAAAAAGCCTTGAGAAACACGAGTTACATATAATGTATGTGAAAACTATAACAAACATTCTCCTGAAGAAAAACATTTAACAACTAAAAAACACAAAAATAATATACTGATTTGATGTAAAAAAAGTGGAGAGTCTTATGAATAAAATATATATAAAAGTCATTAAAGAAACTTAGAATTCATAAAGGTCTTTCCCCATTAATTAAAAATAATTTTAAAAATAATTAAAAATGAATAAAGTAATAAACAAAAATCTAAATACGAAAAAGTTTACGTAAAGTGTGAAATTTGTTGAAAATAATATAATAAATTTCATACGAAAAATTAATTAACGAAGTCAAAAACATATACAAGCTACAGATAAAATAAAAATAATTGATGAATTTTATGACTATGAAATACATGATATAGCATAGGCATTCGAAAATAGATTGAAAACTTATTCTATTAATTGTATAAATGATGAAATAGATCCAGCAATATTTAACGTTGTAAAAGAAATTGTAATAAATAGAATATCTTGAAAAAATAATTTAAAATTAAGCTTATGTCTTTCTGCTCAGTATAAAAGAGGAATAACTGAATAAGAATATCAAGAAACATATTTTAAAAATTAAAAATATTACTATTTAAAACAACAGATTTAAATTAATATTATGAAAGTAGTGCATCAAAAATGTTAACTGGAATTGGGGAATTTGAGGCAAACGTATCTCAGTGGTTGCTAAACATAATAAATAATTTAGAGTAACGAAGAAGTAAATATAATCCACTAAATGCAGCTTCTTATGTTGAAATTCCACGAAAAAATTTAATATAAACAGGCTGTTACTAATGTTAATAATAACGATAAAAAATTCATTTTATGATCTATTTAATCAGCATTGCATCCTGTAAAACAGAGTAACTAAACATATATAACACCAACATAAATTAAATCATGCATTTGAAGATTCAGTATTTCCAGTGCAACTAGGCAAAACTCCTTTAATTAAAAAAAAAATTGGAATTTATACTAATGTTGATGCATATGAAGAAAAAGGAAAAGAAGAAAAAATGAGTATATATATTATTCAGTAACCACTACAAAAAATAAATCTAATAAACACATTAATCTTACGTTCATTATAAATGAAAAAATTATCATTATTCTTGGATAAATAGTTTTTCTCGACTTGTAGAATCACAACTTCCAAAAAATACAAGACAAATTTAATGTGATATATGTTAACAACATTCTTATTCTGAAGATAAATTAAATATTAATAAAAAAATATTGTAAAGAAAATGAAGGCATCCGATTATAACTTCCAATTGATGAAAATAATAAATAAAATTTTAAGATTTACAATCATTCTTTAAAAGAGCAATTTACTATTTTTGCTGATTTTGGATGTTTATTGAATAAAATAGATAGGTACTTCTGAACCAAATCCTGAAAAATCATATACAAATAATTATTGAAGACACAAACCAATAATTTTTGTTGTTACATAAAATACGAAAAAAGTGATCACGTACTTCCAATATATTATAAAGGAAAAAATGCCTGTGGTGTATTTGTAAGCATGCTAATGGAGGAACCTAAAACAAAAATAATTAATAAATAAAGTAACGTGCGGAAAAGAAATAACAATGACTCCACTAACTAATGAACGAAATTAATATTTCGCTGCAATACATTGTCATATTTGTGAAAAATCACTACTTACAATTGTAAAGGGGGCATTAGTAAAATATTCCGTAAAAGATCGTCACCATTTAACTAGAAAATTTGGAGGGGCAGCACATAAAAATTTTTATTTAAATTATCAAAGCCCAAATTTTGTACCTGTTTACGTTCATAATTTATTAGGGTATGATACACTTTTATTCATAAAAGGTGTTGGAATATATAAAAATGAAAACAGAATTTATTTAATACCAAACAATGACGAAAAATATAATTCTTTCACAAATCGATGGAGAAAATTTAAGATTTATTGATTCATGTAGTATTCATAACTCTATACAAAACTTACAAAATAACAATTTCGTGAAACCACAAAATATTTCTCAGAAGATCAACTCGATTTAGTTATTGAAAATGGTGTTTATTCTTATGATTATATGGATTCTGGAAAAACATTTAATGTAACAGAATTACTACCTAAAGAAAAATTCACCAACAATCTAAATAAAACTTACATTTCCGATAAAGACTACGAATTTGCTCAAAAATTCTGGAGTACATTTAATATTAAAAATCTAGGCGAATGTACAGAATTATATAACAAATCAGATGTATTAATATTGGCTGATGTATTTGAAAATTTTAGAGATGTTTGTACATAAATGTAAAAATTAGATCATTCGTGATATTTTACACCTCCGGGATTAGTTTGGGATGCAATTTTAAAACACAAAAATTTAATTAGAATTATACATTGATTATGATAAAATATTAATGATTGAAAAAGGAATTAGATTTGGAATATCACGATGTTGTAAAATATACACAAAAGCAAATAATAAGTATATGAAAAATTATAATCCTAAAATTGAAAATTTACTTTTATAATATTTAGATGCAAACAAATTAATTTGGTTAAGCAATGACACAATATTTACCATGTGGTTGATTAGAATGGGTGAATTGTAAACTTAAGGATTCAAATTATTGGGAAAATATATACTAAATGTGCACAACAAATTCCAACTATGACTGTATTTTAGAAGTTGATTTAGAATATCCTAAGGAATTACAGATTTTATGTAAATATCTGCCACTAGCTCCAGAAAATTAAAAAAAACCAGGCTCAAAAAAATTATTAACTACATTTTGTGATAAAAGAAAACTATGTTTCACATTATGCAAATCTTAAACAATATTTACATTTAGAAATGAAATTGAAAAAAGGTTCATAGAGTATTGACATCTAAACAATCAGATTGGATGAAAAAATATATTAATTTAAATGGTACTCAAATGAGAACAAAAGCAACAAATTATTTTGAAAAGGATTTCTACAAATTAATGAATAATTCAGTTCTTGGAACATCAATGAAAAACATTAGAAATAGGGTTGATATTAGATTATGTACATATTCTAAACTAGTTGAAAAATTAATTGCAAAACCGAATTTTAAAGACAGAAATATTTTTAGATCTTTAGATGCAAAACATATTCGATAAACACAATTATTTTTTAATAAACCAATTTATGTAGGAATGCATACTACACTTTAAAAATAAATTACAATAAAAAATATAAAACAATAATAATTACTTACAAAATTACTTAACTGATTCTTTAACTTTTATTATCATACATAATATGTCTTTGGATGATTAACATTACATACTGTTGTAGCAACTATTGATTTAGTTTCTTCTATAGTAAGTTTAATACAACTTCTATCCTTGACGATAGAAATTTTTCGATGTGAACAGTATGTAATATTATTGCTCTTTCAAAGACAAATTTGTTTGAGTTAAAGTACATTTTATTGTTATGATAAGACGTATCAAATTAAGTTTTTGAGTTTCCAAAGTCTTTGTATTAATGTACTGCACTTACACTATTGTAAATGTGAACAAATAACCAACATATGAAAGATTACAATATTTATTTGCATAGAAGAATTACAAATATTTAGGAAATGGCAAGAAGTAACAATCAATACCGTGCCATACAAGGCAGAATAAAATCTAGACATCAGCTTGCCAATAGCAAGCTGAATTTTCACACAATACAATATAACTTTGAGTACTCGTATCTGAGTGTCAATAGGCGAGCAAGCCCTAAGAACGAGCTGATAAGCTCAACAACACTAAAAGCCAAAACGGCTCGCAATTATATGAATATTATTTATGCAAGTACTCAAACAAGATTATTAACGTTTAAAGAATAACAAGCTGAAAAGCCCTAAAAATTTGCAAAGCCCAGATGGCAGAAAATTACAAAGGCACAACACCTTTAATAAATAACCATCAAACTGACAATTAGATATGGCACACAAATTATTAAAAGTGAATGATATAAATATTCTTGAACATACTCAAGCTATTATTTATGTAAAAATACAAAGAAAACCAGGTGGCACACCTGGGACAATTAAACATTAAATCAAGCAAATTTAGCACTACAATGCGTTTGAAGGACACTTGTTTGAACTGCTATAACATAACAATGATAATCTATGCACCCATGCTGCAGTTAACTTTATTTATAAAGTCTGACCGGTCTGACTAGTATATTCTCAGCGTGCTCACTCCCGAAGAACAATGAGCCACAAATACCCGATGCATTATATATGTAAATACAAAGTGAAAAAGCAGCAAGCCATACAATCTGAATTATTAGGGTGCGTCAAAGAAATTTATGCCGATTCCTGTCGGCGCGAACTTAAGCCAGATGCTGCAAACAAACTGCGTGGGTGAGGTGTAAATTATGTAAATACTTAGGTAGACTCCAAAAATAATCAATTACTGGTGCGTGCACTCCAGGGAAAACAAGCTGACCAAATCTTTAACAGTAAGGTAACAAGAAAATTCATATACATTTAAGCTAGCAGACAAAAAGAGGTGCCATTTTACAGCCAAAAACTGCAACTAAACGTGAAATGGTTAACATGCCAAGTAATAATTTAGACTGTGGTTCCAGGACAAAATTTTGAAGAAGGGGAGAATTTACAAATCACTAAAAATGCAACATGACAGTGCCACCACCAACTGTCTGCAGCGAGTTAAGCCCCAGGTTACCAAGTGCAGGAGCACACGTACCTTATAGACGTCTTGTCGCCAACGGAGCTAGAACAGGAATAGGCCGAGTACACACGAGTCTTGGGAGCCGCGATCGCCGACAACCAAGGCGTGTGCGCCAGTAGGAACAAGGTGGGGCTTGGGTAGAGGAGGGGATACATAGAACACAGGAAATTTAGCCATGCGAAAATTTGTAATAAAGACGTCAGCCGTGTCATGTGGTCGCCACCGTCCCCGAACACACTCCAGTCCGTACTCACGGTGCAAGTTCTCCTCCCCAGAAAAAACCCTAGTTACAAACGGTGCAGAAGAACACATAAACACGAAGAATCCACAGTTCGAAGCGAAGAATAAAGAACGAAAAATATAGATAAGTTCTTGAAGAAAGGCAGTGAAGAAAGTGTATACATCGAAGAAAGTGCACACATAATGGGCACATTACACGTGCTCCAGGGGGTTTCTCCAGGATAGCAGGGGCGGACATCTCCGTCACACCGCAACTGGCCGCTAGGTAACCCGCACTAGGATGCCAACGAGCAGGCTGTCCATAAACAGGGGGAGGGCACGTAGAACACTCCAGTCCAAGTGAAGATTCAAATCGGTGGAGGTGTTCAAAATAGGGGGGCAGCGCACCGGTGCATCGAAGTCGTCCAGCAGAGTTTCATCTTTGACGTCTACTTCTGCGGGGCTCGGGACATGGAAAGGTGAAGGGGAAATGAGTAGCGACAGTACCAACAGCATCAAAATACAACCTACACCCTGCTACACTCACACACTCAAAGCACTAAATAAACAGACTGGCACAAAAATGATACTCAAAAACTTAATTTCTCACATTAATGCCTTTTCCTCTGAGAAACAAACTTATTAGGTGCGCAACATGAGCATGTCTAACACCTTTAGTCCCGCGAGGAAGGCGCAAAAACACTGTATTGGGGCCCAAAAAAGACTTTATAACATACAGCCCCTCGAATTCGGGCATAAATCTGGCACTTAACTGAGCAGCAGCCTTAGGCAAGTAAAAAGTTCTGCACAAAACAGTATCGCCCACGGCAAAAGGAGGAGGAACACAATGTAAATTCAGGCGCGCCTGTACCTCATTCCTATGCAGTCGTCAAACGCTTAGCAACTACTTCACACAGGCTCTCTCTCTCTCTCTCTTCATCGGAAGAGGAAACAGAAGGGGAAGGAATGCCCCTCATATTCAACAAGGGATGGGACAAATGCCTATTCAGAAAGGGAACACAAGGAGGGAAGCCAGTTAAGCCATGTTCTGTGCAATTAAAGCGTAGCGCAATAAAGTCTAGGTCCTTATGCCAGGATATCTGATACAAATTATAGAAATTAGTCAAACAAATTTTATGTTCTTGTTAAATCTCTCCACTTGGTTACCTTTAGGGTAGTAAGGGCTAGATGTAAAGTGCTTCGTCACCCACTTAAAGCACATTTCCTTAAATAAAGACGATGCAAAATAACAGGCATTGTCAGTCAATATGTGAACAAGAGCACCAAACACCTTCCACACATGCTCGGTGAGCGCCTTCACGATAATCAAAGCTTCCATGTTTTTTCAAAGACAGAAGAAAAACAAACTTAGAAAAAGGTATGAAGTAATATTAAGATACAGATGTTCCCATGTTTCAAACGCACGAATGGGCCAAAAATGTCCATGTGCGTGACCTGCCAAGGTTAATCAGCTACTTGACCGGTGTTATGCCGAAGTTCGCCTGCTGAGCGGTCTTACATTTCTGGCATTCTGTGCGACGAAACATCATGCTTAAGTTTAGGCCAGGCGAACATAATGGCAATCTTCCGAAACTTCATGTTTATGCCCAAAGAGCCACCTAAAACTGAATCATGATAATAGCTAAAGACCATCGGCTGCATGGCTTTAGGCATTAAAACCTTCCTAGCTCTGCCTGAACTGCCGGTGAAGTTCAAAATACCATCCTGATCGACGTAAGGACACTGCTCTCCTCTACGCAACTTATCCCGCACTTCCTCACACAAGGAATCGGCTTTCTGCTCGTTCTTAATACCCACAAAACAAAAATCTCTGAAGCAACCCCACAGAGCCGCTAACTGAAGAGTTTTCAACGGCGAACTCGGAAGTGTCGTACATACGTGACATGTCAGCAACAACGTTGTCACACCCGTGAACATGATTCACTCCAAACTTAAAATGTGAAAGATGGTAAACCCAGTGACCAATTTTTCCCATCTGCTGTGGGAGGTTCAGCACCCATCTCAAAGCCTGGTTATTGGTATGCAGTTTGCACTCGTCATGTTCAATGTACGACGCGAATTTCTCAAGGCCAAACAGATACGCCAACATCTCCTTTTCATAGCACCCTAGGTGATTTTCTCTCTGTGTCAGGGTCCGACCGGCAAAGGTGACTTGAACTAATCCCTTCTTATCTCGCTGAGCCAGAACAGTGTCCAATGCCGGCGAGGACGCGTCCACCTGGACAACGAACTTCCGGCCGAAGTCTGGAAGATGAAGCACAGGAGACGAGGAAAGCACTCTCTTAAGGACAGGCGGTGGGAGGGAGGCAAGTAAGAAACACGATACTCCTGATCGGCCTCTAAACAACCTTGCACTGTACAAACCAGCGTACACAAATCACTCAGGGATTGCGGAGGAGATATTACGGAGCATGCCTCGCTAACATGTGGGGCAAAACTCTCCACAATCTGTTCCACGAGTTCCCTCTCGGGTCCCTCCATATTCAGAGCACTTCGATGATCTATAATAGAGTCCACAAATTCCTGTATGGATTCAGAAGACCACTGAGACCTGTACACATAATCCCTCTGGCAGCGATGAAGAACACAGGAAGGGAAGGCAGATTCAAGCACGTCCCAATTTAAAGTGCTAAAGCTGCCTATAGAGTTGTTTATCTGTTCCGTGAGAAGATTTAAATAATATCCCCTGCATTTCAAGGTCAATGCATGAAGCAATTGTTTGTCACTAATCAATCGCAAATCTACTAACTTCTGCACTGCATTAAGGAAAGCTAACATGTGGCTAGGTTCGGAAACTGACAACTCAGGCAGGGATAGTATGGAGTGTAGGAGAAGTTTCTCATCAAATGTAAATCCGCAGAGAATGCTGCCGGGCCGCTCTCGCGCAAAAATTGTACTGCGATATGACACAACGCCTTGACATCCATGGCGTCGGAGCATTCCAATTTATTGTTTTGTAGGAATAGCAGTAACTCATCCTTCTGAAGTGCATAGGTGTACGATACTCATCGGGCAGTCATCATGAAAAACAAGCACAGTAATGTTACCGACTAGGCGCCAGCCGGTTAGAGGAGAACCGGCACTCAGATGATACTGCGTTGGTGCTGCTGGTAGTCCCGTGGCAGCACATAGAATCGTCGTGCGTGGTTGGTATCGGGTGCACGGCGACCGAGGTGCGGTGCAGCGGGTCGCTGGTGGTGAACACTGCCTGCCGCTCATCCAAGGTGCGCTGTACTGCTGCCTGATGTTCTGGCGGGACTGCATGCTCGACATCTGCGAGGTTAACAGGTGGTGTCGTAACGGGTTGGTGATAACCAAGGTGGTAACACTGTCTTGCATTGTTATTTACCAAAATGAATGCGGTCACAGGATTTCTCAATCACTGCTTCTTGCTCAACAAGCCACGGTACGCCTAAGATCACATTTTCGCGTAGATCGTTCATGACTAACGCAGGCACTGAGGTCGACTCGTCCCGGATTGCAATGTTTACACTGGCGGGCCGGCCACGTACCCGGTTACACCCTGTGTAGCAAGTTGCACAGTCTGGTCGCATATGTTAAGTTTACCTAGTGGGATGAAATTGGCAGTAATAAAATTGTAAGAAGCAGCTATATCGAGCAAAGCAACAGTTTGTTTATTATTGACAGTCACTGGTATGCGGAGCAAGCTGTCATAATTTTGATGGTGATGATAAATCTGGCCTAAATACACATGTTTAGTGCTGCCACTGGTACTATTGTTTTGGTGATTATTGTAACTGTTATATGAATGGTGACTTGAAATGGCACAGATACAGTTGTTTTGATTATTGTGATTAGACTTACTTGTTTTGTCCATGTTGGGAGTGTGAACTCTGGGCCTCCCTACCCCATCTTGCCACTTACCGTCTTGCCATTGTGTCTGCATGGACAGTCGGATTGCCAGTGGAACAGCTTCCCCGGGCAGTAGTGACATGGTGTGCTAGGGGGCAGTCGCCGTGTCATAGTGTCAGTTCCCAGTGTACCAGGTGCATGGTCGCCGGTGTTGCGTGCTGGAATGCTTACAGCTTCTGTGGAAGTGGGTGGTGCTGGCCCGGTCCCTATTTTGGTCGGCGGCGCTCTCATCCTGCGCCCGTCTTGCGCCTGTGCCCTGCTGCTGTTGCTCCGGTGGTTGCGGTTCACTTCCTGTATGTCACGGCCATTATGAATGGCTGAACAGGGCACGGAGCGGTATTCTAGCTTTACTGTCTTGAGAACTGCCACTAACATGTATGCCGTGACATCATTCGGGTACAAGCGAGTTACAAGGTTCACCTTCCATCAGATGAACGTCTATTTGTTCCTCCTATGGATACTGGTGTTTCGTGAAGATGTTGAGTTGTGTCTGTAGTGCTACACATACCATGTTTACTCACACTGACGTGTGGCTTTCTTTGTTAACGGTGCCTCTTAGCCTAGGCCATCCCGGCGCCCGGCCCCCATGGGCGAGGGGAGAGATCACGCTCTGCCACGCAGTGTACTTCAGCTAACAGTCTGTTGGAACCGCGCGAACCCTTTCGCGGAACGCAGAT
>PNEQ01023298.1:18284-36788 GCA_003012365.1 Medauroidea extradentata
CTAGCGAGAGAGCCAAGGGCCACCCATCCCCGGATCTCGCCCACTGACCTGTCCCCCGACTGAGACCCTCAGCTCAGCCTCCTCTTGGTTTGAGTCGGGGCCCATCTTACCCCTAACAGACTCACCGGGCCTGCTCCCGGTCACTTTCGCAGACTACTCGTCGGCCGTTCTCAGGGGAGGGTCCCCTCCAGGCCTGCCCTGTAGTGCTACACAGCATAACGTGTAAAGAACTTTTTGATAAATTGCTTCCACGTCATGTTACACTCCCTTACCGTCTGCCACCAGGTGTGTACATCGCCTTGGAGCTGGTCACCAATGAAGCTCGGCGATTCCTGTTCGGCTACACGGCACCTCCGTAGACAGCGGACACAGGCTTAAATGAAAGACCGGGGGTCTTCTGTTCCCCTGCCTGACAAGGCCGGCTGTGTCTGAGACTTTGGTGGTGTGTTGTAGTGGTGACAGGTCGTACTTGGTTCTGTGATTGTTGGCAACACTGTGGGGATCGTGCGTGGCTGCACTAAATGTAGTACATTCGGCGTTGTTGGTGGCAGCACTGTTGTTTGGGTGGTGCCCATGTGACTTACCCTCATTGTGTACTCCACTGTGGTGTTGTTTACGGCGGTGGTGGTGTTTGTGATGCAATCTCGGCATTGGTAGAAACCCTTACGAAATAGGTCCCACTCCTCTGTTGTCATGAACATGATGTGGCAACGTCGTTTGCATTCACAGTACGTGTATTGATCGCCTTGAGGTAGCTCACAGATCGGGAAGTCACAGGTGTCTATGGCACTAACATCTTCGATTCGTTAACTAGTTTGAAACCTATGCGCGCCATGTGTTGCGCTATGCAATCCAGTGTGAAGTTGCACCTGCTCCGTGACACAAAGAGTTCCCTTAGGTACCATCCGATCACATATGGTGCAGGCTGCCAGATCACGCCCTGAGCCCGCCCGCGATGACAGTCGAATCTTCGTTTCGTGCTGTTCGGCATGGAGTAGTGGTGTTGATGCCATGACTGGTGACGAGCAATTGCAAATGTTTGTTCGTGCTTCATATTTCACAAACAGGTCACTGCTTTTTATGCAGTAACATCGGTTACATGATTCCAGGGTCCACATCTGCATTACTGTAGCATCGGGTGACAGATGCCCGATGCAGTAGCGCAGTGCGTACGCCCGGCGCAGGTCCGTGAATAATCTTCGCAGGGGAAGCACCCCTTACCGCTCGTGCGTGCAATGCCGGCCGGTGGCTGTGCGGTCGCCCAATACCCTGCTTACCTCTCCTGAGGTGATGTTGTGTGGAGGGTGGTTCGTGGCTGACTGCCCTTGCTTCGGGTACGCTCGGGTCCCATCGGCTCAGCCCGATGTCGCATGGGGTGGGCTGCGAAAACTACATGCTCGCTGTAAGATATTTACTAGGTAATTTATACAACCAAGGTAATTGTACTGCTGCCAGGTTGGCAGCAGTGAGACAGTGTCATGGAGATACAATGTATTTTACTATTATCTAGGCAGCAAGAAATGTAAGTGTTAAGGTGTAATAAATACACTACAATTGGCGACGAGGATGGCGAAATTTCTCTTAGAGAAATATGAAGCCGGTGAAGAGGACTGGACTTCGTACGGTGAGCGGCTAGAGCAATATTTCATTGCCAACGATGTCGAGGACGATGCTGACGGGCAGAGAAAAAGGAAGGCCATTTTGATCTCTTCAATCGGCAAAGTGACCTACGAATTACTGCGGGATCTGTGCGAGCGTAATAAACCTGCGGAGAAATCATATGACGAGTTAGTCTTGATATTGCAAACGTACTTTTCGCCAGAGCCGTCAGTAATTGCAGCGAGACACAAGTTTCACCAATGCATGCAAACCTGCACGGAAAATATTGCACAGTTCGTGGCGGGCCTACGAAAATGTACACGTCACTGTAACGACGGGACATTTCTGGACCAAGCATTACGGGATCAGTTTGTTGTAGGCCTACGCAACAAGGACATCACGCAGGTGTTGGACTTGGAAAATGAAACGTTGTCATTCGAACAAGCAGTCAAAATCGCCTTATCACACGAAAAAGCGGCGGAAAATACGGCTTCGGTCACCAAACTTCACGAGCAGCAGGCACAGGATACAAATGCAGACGTCCACAAGATACTGTCGTCACGCAGTCGGGAGATCCCTACAAATCAGCTAAGAAAAAGTTCACAGTCTGTATTCAGTCGCGCGGCAAGCAACCAAGCCTCCGCGAGTAAATATGACAGCGGCGCCGGCAAAAATGGTGAGGTGGTATGTTTTTGTTGTGGTAAACCGAATCATGTAGCATCCAAGTGCAGATTTCGAGGTTACAAGTGCCATAATTGTAACAAGCTAGGTCATCTGCGTGGTATGTGTCAACAACATAACCCTCACGGTAATGTGATGCGGCAAAACTATGTCGTGCGTGATGCCCAAAACAACACACAAGAACACGAACATAAACAAGTTGTTCAACAGGACACTTGGTTACATTTATACAGCATTAAAAGCAAGGGGGTACAGCCATGGTTTGTAGATGTGCAGTGTGGACCTACAATGCTAAAAATGGAAGTTGACATAGGGGCTGCTATTTCAGCAATTTCTCACAACACTTACAGACAATGGTTTCCTGCCCATGTTATTCAAGAAACCAACACAAGACTGAGATCATACACAGGGGGTGAGTTGCAGCCAAGTGGCACTATCACAGTTGATGCTACATATGGTAACACAACAAAAGAATTGCCATTATTTGTTGTGCCCAATGGAGGACCACCTTTACTAGGTAGAGACTGGTACCAAACCTTAAATCTACCTAAACCAGTATTCCTAATGTACGAAGATTTTTCGAGTAATGAGGCAGGTAAGAAAATTAAACAACTAACAAATAAATATGCCAACTTGTTTGATGGAGGTTTGGGAAAGTTCTCCAAACAAATAGTAACTTTGAAACTAAAGAATGAGCACAAATGTATAGTACTACCACACAGGGTATTGCCATTTTCATTGAAAAGCAAGGTAGAATGTGAATTGAAACGACTTTTGCGATTAGACATAATTCACCCAGTTGAGTTTACAGAATGGGCAACACCCATAGTTCCTGTAATCAAAAGTAATGGTGGTGTTAGAATATGTGGTGATTTCAAATTAACAATAAATAAGGAACTTGAAGTTGAAAGATATCCACTGCCACGAATTGAGGATCTATTAGCAAAAATTCAAGGAGCAACAGTATTTTCAAAAATTGATTTAACGCAAGCATACCAACAACTCCAGTTGGACAAGAAATCGCAGGAAATATGTACCATTACAACACATAAAGGACTATATAGATACAAAAGACTTCCCTTTGGTGTGACATCTGCAATTTTCCAGCGTACCATGGATCAAGTATTACAAGGGCTGGAAGGCATCGTTAGTTTTCAGGATGACATTTTAGTCACAGGAAGAAACGTAGAAGAGCATTTCAAGAACTTAGATAGTGTTTTCTATCGTTTAAATGAATTTGGATACAAAGTGAACAAAGAAAAGTGCCAGTTTTTGTTGCGCTCAGTTTCTTTCCTAGGACATGTTGTGGACAGAAATGGCATTAGTACACAAACTGAAAAAATTGAAGCTGTACAAAATGCACCAACACCTAAAAATGTCTCACAGTTAAGATCTTTTTTAGGATTAGTTGAGTACTATAGTAAGTTTCTGCCATGTTTAGCGATGGTGCTAGCACCACTGTATGCTTTGCTTAAAAAGGAATGCAAGTGGAATTGGTCAGTCCAGTGTGGTAAGGCATTTGCTAGTGTGAAGGAAATGTTAACATCTACTGAAGTGTTGGCTCATTATGATCCCGACTTGCCAATTAGATTAGCCTGTGATGCGTCACCTTACAGTCTGGGGGCAGTAATCTCACATGTATATCCATCTGGGGATGAGAGACCAATTGCATTTGCATCCTGCACACTTACCAAAGCTCAGCAGAATTACTCTCAAATTGATCGAGAGGCAGCGGCAATTATGTTTGGTGTCAAGCGGTTTGCACAATATTTATATGGAAGACAGTTCACATTGATTACTGATCATAAACCGTTATTGTACATATTTGGGGAACACAGAGGCATCCCACAGATGTAAGCTAATAGGTTACAGCGATGGGCGACGATTCTGCAGGGTTATGATTACAAAATAGAATATGTTCAAGGTAGCAAAAACTGCAATGCTGACGGTTTATCACGGTTACCATTAGTAGCACAGACAGAACAGGTTGAGGAATTTTCATATCTGAGGGTGGGAACAGAGGAATTCTTGCCAGTGACAGCTAGCAAAATCAAGTTTGAGACAAGAAAAGATATTACATTGAGCAGAATTTTACAGTTTTGTAGGTTAGGTTGGCCAGACAATGTCGAGGAAGACTTGAAACCATACTGGCACAGAAGAGACCAATTAACTATTGAGCAAGGGTGTATAATGTGGGGCTATAGAGTAGTCGTGCCAAAAACATTGCAGGGGAATATACTCAAGGAATTACACTCATCTCATTTTGGGATAGTCAAAATGAAGTCAGTAGCTAGATCATATGTATGGTGGCCCAACATAGATGCTCACATCGAAAAGATAACAGGGTCATGCACTGCATGCCTACACAACAAGTCTAACCCCCCAAAAGCTGCTCTTCTGCCATGGACATGGCCAAGTCGCCCATGGCATCGGGTGCATATTGACCTAGCAGGACCATTTCTAGGGAATATGTTTATAGTATTGATATACAGCTATTCTAAGTGGCCAGAGGTTCAGCGTTTACAGTCAGTAACACCACAATCAATAATTACTTGTCTTCGTGGATGGTTTGCAGCTTTTGGTTTACCAGAGCAATTGGTCACGGACAATGGTCCGCAATTTGCATCAGAAGAATTTGCAGAATTCTGCAAATATAATGGAATTAAACACACATTTTCACCACCATACCACCCTGAAAATAACGGGGCTGCAGAGAACATGGTTAAAACATTCAAAGATAAGGTCAAAAAGTTGATATTTGATTAAGTTCCCTTAGATGTAGCATTGCCACATTTTTTGTTAGGTTATAGAACTACCCCTCAGATCACGACTGGAGAAACACCATGTGATCTAATGCTAGGTAGGACAGTGTGCACAAGAATATCATTGGCACTACCCAACATTTCAGATAGGGTGACACAACAACAACAGAAACAAGGTTGTGGAAATAGAAAAATAAGACAGCTAACAGTAGGCAACAGGGTCATGGTTAGGGACTACAGACAGAACAAAGACAAATGAATATCTGCTACCATTAGGGACCAAACGGGTCCCCTAACATATGTCGTAGAAACTGTAGATGGAATGAGGTGGCGACGACATGTAGATCAATTAGAGAGAGATGAGAGGGAGAATAGAGCAAAAGTAAAAGTATATGATGGGAAAAGCAAATGTTCAGGAGAGGTTTGTGCACGCAAAGATGAGAATGTTATCAGTAGTGGTATTGCTGCTGGCTTAACAATGCAAGGTTTAAGGGGAGATAGTAGAGAAAAAGAGCCACAGAATGACAGTCCAGAGACCCAGAGTGACACCCCAGTGCGAGGAAAAGAATCACACACCGCAGTTGGGGAGCAAAGATCCACATCACCTGTTTTTAAAGGTTTTCCACCAGATTGCACACTGGACTCTAGAGGGAACACTAATAGCAGGAGATACCCAGAGAGAATGAGGAAACAGACTAAGATACTAGATTTATAAGGAGGAGGAATGTAAGATATTTACTAGGTAATTTATACAACCAAGGTAATTGTACTGCTGCCAGGTTGGCAGCAGTGATACAGTGTCATGGAGATACAATGTATTTTACTATTATCTAGGCAGCAAGAAATGTAAGTGTTAAGGTGTAATAAATACACTACACTCGCAATTGTTTGTAGGTGGGTGGTTGGAATGTGTGTCCTTTGTCTGTGTGGGTGGTGTGCAAGATGGCGGACTAACAGGTTGTTTCTGGCTCGCTCCCATATGCTACGCAATGGCGGTGGTTTCTCACCTAACATACACTTGCAAATCACGAGGCGCAGTTTATCGTTGAAAATTGTACGGTGTTAGTTGCAGCGCCAACATAACGTGGCCAGGATCATGGGTTGTTGTGGTGACTGTGAATTTAAGGCTGAGAGACTGAAATTAAAGTTTCTGGGTGCCAGCTAACCAGTTCGCTCGGGCTAGCACGAGACTCTTGAAGAGATGAAATGGGTGTAGGATTGAGGCGAGCCCTGTCCTGTGATGGCCTGTTGTGAATGAGGAGGGTGATTGGAGACGATGTCGTCCGCATGGTGCTCTAAGTACCACGTGGTGCTCTAAGTACCACGTGGTGATTCACATAATCTGAATTCCACACAATTTCCATGCGCATCTCATAGTGCGAGCAAAGGTAAATTGAAAAAACTGATTAAATGTTCGTAATAGTACATAAGGTGATATTATGGTGGCGGATTAAGGTCGCCGGCTTTAAGTTCCCCTGTGATGCGGGGTACGAGGAAATTACAATAAAATCACACACACGAGTTCGTGGCTAAAGTAGAGCATTTTAATCGCACGATACTGCGTGGCCGTGGGCTCTATAGACGCCCAATACCTTAAACCGTAAAAAAGGTGCGTTGAGCACGTGGTGAAAATTAAAGTATGATAGTTAATGCGTGGCTGCAAGGTCTTCCATGCGTATGGTTTACTGGGGGCACGAATTAAGGAAAAGGTTCCAAAAGAGTAATTGATAACACTACTGCACTCTCTACCTAATTGATTAAGTAAGATGAAGTCCCCCGGAACTGCGACACTGGTCATTCGCTCACGACCACTCTATAGACCCGCTAGTTGAAGACTAACTTCCTCCTCATCCTCTGCTCAGCACGAGTGTGCCCGGAAGTCGGGGAAGGTGGAATGGTCACATCAGTTTTATACAATGGTTTTACAAACGTGCGGTTATGCGTACAGCATGATTAAAACATTAAGTCCCCTGCCATTTTACAATGCATCGAGACGGTCTCTAGTCACCTCGGCAGTTGACTTGACAAAGATGATTTTATTCATTTGCTTAAGCAGGTGCTCAACGACTATGAAATACAGTTCGGAAAAGGTAATCTCAAGCACACACAGCCTTAAGAATTGTCTATGGAAGTAAAATCGAACTTAAGGCAGCAAATAAGAACATCTTAATGGAGCTAGTGCTTAAGATATAACTATGAATATCGCCCATAATTTTGACTTATTTTAAACATTTTTGGATTTGTAAAGTTCAGCTTTCGTTAATAGAAATAAAACGACATTTTAGGTACATTAATAAGATTTTGAGGTTAAAATACTATAACAATATTTTGGATTACAAAACATGTCTATCCTGAGAAAAAATCAAATTACTGCCAAAATTACACAGTGAATATAACCGTAAAACCTGTGAAGTGAAATAAGTTATATGAACTCACATGGTACAGTATATACAAACATAGTATTATAACACCAGTTAATTATTGTTTTGTCATTTTGTTAACGTCTAAAAAGTGCATGGAATTCTTCGCAAAATATTACAAGCTGTTTAAACGTGGTATAAAACTACAACATTCGAATAATGTTACCAAGAAAACACACCAAATACAATCAAAGATAACGCGACACAACAGAAAACATCAACTTCTCCACAATGCGATTGGCCCAGGTGATCACATGGTATAACTTCAGGTATCACTTTAACTGAAAAGCTTGATTTCGACAAGCTTTACGCTATGTGAAAGTGAACGTAAGCATAATGTGACGCGATTGTGATAGGTCTCATTCAAGTGCATTTGTCAAGGTGTTCCCTGCTTACATGAAAGTTGAAGTAAAGAATGTGAAATCATTGTAATACCGGCCTAAACCTCTTTGCTTATTTCTGTTGTATTTTTGGCTCACTAATAGTTTTTGTCTTGTGTGTCTGAAACCATTGTGAAGGCACGAAAAACTGTTGTATTATTACGCGAAGTAATTGTAAATTTATATATTGTATAAAGTAATTCTGCTCATTAAAACACCACACTAAGAACACTGTTAACTTTTTTCTTAATTTCAAAATTAAAATAAAGTTCAATTTCGTTACATTTTAAAATTTAAACAGTAAATGCTTCCACGATTTTTTACAACACCAGCAGTGTAATATTTATCCGGGAAGTCCAACTCAACACTATAACTAAGGCTTGGAAAAGTCTCTATTTACAAAACACTTTAAAACACTTCAACTTCGAACAATAACTTTTATTTCATTTACAAAAACATTGATTTCTTTAAAATGCTTAAGCTGCAAAACAATATTTTCAACTTTGAGTCTAATGTTAATGTAGGTACAAACGGAAATGTTAGTCGTCAATAAGAAGCATTTTCCTTATCTACAGACAAGCCCCTGTAATAAATTATATAAGTAACATGGCAAAAAATTGTTGTGTATGGTTCCTCCCTTTTCTAGTTCACAACTTGGGTTATAGGCCCAGGCCACCCAATTCGATGCGGTCTGTATAGAGTCGGGCTTGAAATTTGAAATGCAAGTGCACTGGGTACCTGTTGTTGTGGTGGTTAGGCTGCTCGCAATCACAGTTATTGAGTGTTTCCTAGACATTTCATGTAGTGAACAAGAAGCCATTGTTACTGCATCGTTTGTCATAATTCCACAACTTGCAAGGCGTCATTTCTCCAACTGACTGTGGAGAGAATAAACATTTTTGGACACGGAGGGAGTCACCGATGTTGTTAGTATTTCGGAAATTACTAAAGATAAGTTTTCTTCCGAAGAAAATAAGCATTTAACGAGCATAGCAAAAAGACAAAAACGTCATATCTCAGTGTGTGTGTCGGACAAGCACCTGCAAATACTAAAATGAGCAGCATTAGCAAAGAAAATAATGCGTTATTTGCAGAATGTTTTTGCCTGGAAGAGCCCTATATCTAAGCCATTATTAATGAAATAAGCTTTTGAAACTAAAGTTCGATTCAGGTGAGCTGCAATATCATTTCCTTGCAGTAGAAACTCTACTTCGTGGTTGAGAAGCGCTGGGTGCAGTCTTAGACGAGACAGACAAGGCGCGCTACTTGCTTCTGAAATGTTCAACAGTGTGATCACCGCCATTGAGACGATGACTTTAAACATAAGTCCGACATTTGTGAAGGAATGACTTCTGGATGCGAAACTTCGCATGTTGGAAGTCAACTCTCATCACTTCATGAACCTAGCTGACCATTGTGGTGCAGAGGTCCAAGATGAAGTGCTTCGAGTGCGGCGAGTAGGGACACTTCCGGAGGAATGCTCTGAAGTTAAAGCAGAAAGATTCACATTCCTACATGCCCGATAAAATTAATGTTTCCAATGGCAATGGACGAGGTTTTCACAAGGGAAATGTTGTATATGAAACGGATTTCTGAACATAATAATGTTGTAGTTACAGAGTCAATTTCTTTGCTAAGTTGAAGCAGACCATTCCGCATCCCCTCTGCTGAAGCCCGTCGTGCCCACCGCACCTACCAACCGGAACAGCCGAAGCGGGCATTACTGTAACGGCGTAAGGGAACACATCCGGCCTCATGGTGTGGAGACGTAATGGCGCCCAGACGCCACCCTCGTGATGCTGTGTAGAGTCAAAATGTGTTTCGGTATTGAAGAACCCCCAGCAAATGTAGGGAAAGTGCTCTGTACATGTTAACGCCTGTAAACAGCTGTTTTCATGGCGAGTGCTACATTGCTGCTTACAGGAAAGGTGTGGTAATGTGGGTCGCATCCACATTTGTTGAAGGAATTTAAGGCCAGGAGTTTCGTGATTTCACTTGAACAGTTCTTAATTAGAATCAGTCGTGTATAACCTAACACTTAGCAGAAAAACCCCTGCACCACACCAGCAACTTGCACTCGCCCACGCAGCCAGCCCTGCCGAGTAAAATTCTCTAAAATATTTTGAAGTGAATTTAAATGTGATAATTTTGTTAAGTGTTTTTAAGTTTTCTTTGCTCCTTTCTAAAATTCAAGAACCAAAATGCATATTACTGCAACCTAACATAACATAAGTATCTGGATAACTGAGAACTTTATTTTGTGAAATAATTTTATAAACTTTCCCTAGCACAATTTGGGACCTTAATCTTCACCAATTCACACTTGAAAATTATTCTCTTTTTATTTTGAGTTGTTTAATAAGAGTTTTTGTGTATCGACGAGTGCATGGTGCGAACTTGATGAACGAAGCAGTTACACAGTCACTGGCTCGTCAGTTGGTGGTTAGCGGCATGAGAAGGAGTTCGGCTCTGTGTCGCTCCGGACACCCTCGAGTCTTTGTTCAACAACTCATAGTGTATCAATAGTTTAATTTTTCTTATGGTATCTCTGGAATAATTACACTTAATTTAATTTATGTGCCTGGCATTACCTCCTTCATTCATGCTACTCGCGATGCCTAGGGGCTTAACTTCACTTAAATTTTTACTCCAGCCTGCATGGCTGTTTTTCGTTGTGCAGCTTCGCCCACCGGATGGGCATAAGTCCGGGCCTGCTTCAGCCCCGCCATAGTGATTGTGTTGTATGAATACACAAAGAATTATCAATAATATCCACCTGAGTAAGTATGTGTGTTTTTCATTGACTTGCTGCTTCACGGCCTTCATGTTATGGAATTCTGAAAATCCACAAATTTTCCTAGTGTTTTGTCTTGTTCACGTGAGCGTAAAGGCGCTCGATATTCCTCGCGAGTGTCGGTTGAGTGTGTATCGAAGCGTGGGGAACACCTAAAGTGTCCCCTGAATATTTAAGATGCAGAGCAAGGAGGAGTTAAATCAGCTAACGCTGCGGTCGTTGGCTACACGACCCATGCTTTCCGAATGCTCGCCCTCCCTGACAAGCTGGTGCTACCAAGCAACAGTGGCAGTTTGTGCTATTAGGCTGCAGAGGTGCTGACCTCCCTGATTATTTGGGAAATGTAGTAAATAATTTTCATTTTCACAGCTGGTGTTATAGAAGATAATGTGTAATGATATATTTTGAAATACCTATTCGCCAAAACCGTTAGCCGATCCCGAAGTCTGAGGAATGTGAGAAAGTTTTAAGGATTTAATTGTGTACGCATTTCCTACTTCGGGCGCAGTGCCAATATATACCTCGGGCGGTCAGACCTAAGCAGGGCGTGGCAGGGCTGTAAGTCGAGCAGCCGGTCTGAACTTGCTGGCGCATGCGCTAAGTGCACCCCAGTCTGGCGAACCAATGAAGAGGAGAGCAGAGGCGTCTCATAAATGGCGCGCTTGTGGGCTGCTAGCAAACCAGCCCGGCTCGCAAGACCCTCGCAGTGGGCTAATCTACACAGCTCTAATGACAGATGCAACCTGTCACTCAACTCGCTCGTTTCGCGACATCACAGTAGTAAATTGTACCAAAATTTCATGACCTGTCCTACACACCGTGGTGCTTCCTACGAACTTTTCACATTTTCCGTATGCGACTTAGATAATTAGTAAAATATTTATAAAATCATAACTACATTTCCACTCCAAACCCAGCTTAAACACATTAAACAACTGATCTAAAGTAGCATGTTTCTACATATATGGAAATGTTGAACCTACTACGCCATAACGAATAGTTTATATGTAATATTCTGCCATAAAATCGCCTCAGATCAAAGGTTACACCTGTAAAGGTTCTGCCATTTCCACATCTTGAACTTTGTGGAGCCCTACTGCTAGTCCGTCTGTGGAAACACATTTTAGACCTGTACAGTCATATCACAAACTCCACGGTGGTCGTTTGGACCGACTCGCAGATTGTACTTGTTTGGCTGAACACCTCTCCTCATCAACTTAAAACTTTTGTTGCCAACAGGGTGAGTGAGATCCAGAACCTTGTTCCTGCAGAATGTTGGAAACACATCAGGTCGGAAGATAACCCTCCTGACTGTGCTTGGCAAGGCCTGTTGCCTGCTCAGCTCATGACACATCCTCTATGGTGGGCAGGTCCACTCTGGTTGAGAGAGGATGTAGAATCATTGCCATCCAGTCCTACAGTAAGTGATTCATCCGATCCTGCTGTGAAGCAAGAGCAGAAACTCCATACATTCGTGGTGCACTTCTCTGATGATCTGGCAACTTTGATCGCTCGTTTCAGCCGTTTATTTAAGCTACTTCGTGTAGTTGTTTAAATGTTTCGTTTTGGCCACAACACCCGCAGTTCCCAGAATGCTAGGTTGACTGGGAGTGTGAGTCCTTCCGAATTGGATAGAGCTTTGCAGGTGTGCACAAACATGTCCAGTCAGTTTCATTCAAAGAAGATATGCTAGCCTTGCAAAAGGGTCATTGTATTTCATCTCGACTTCGCAGGACCAGCCTTTTCATCGATAGTGGTGAAGTATTACGAGTTGGTGGTAGGCTTCAAAATTCAAACCTTTCCTTTCAACAGAAGCACCCTGTTCTTCTCCCCAAAAGTCATCCATTCACTAATTTGATAATTTGGCACTATCATGAACATAAACATCACCCTGGGCTGCAGGCCTTGCAAAGTATACTTCGAGACTAGTTCTGGATTTTGTCTGACAAGCATGCAATCGCACATTGTCTGCGACATTGTATTACATGCTTCAGAGCCAAACCTTCCCCTTGCCAACCTCCAATGGGCAGCCTTCCGGCAATGCGAGTTAAGACTGGGGTGGACTATGCTCGGCCATTCACTATCAAAGCCAGTCACTTGCGTAAAGCACCTTTGCTGAAGGCTTTCCTATGTTTGTTTTTATAATGCGCCACAAAGGCAGTTCACCTGGAGGTAACTTCAGATTTGTCGACAGACACTTTCTCGGGAGCCTTTAAACATTTTGTCGGTCGTGGAGGTCACCCTTCAGACGACTACAGTGATTGTGGCACCAATTTTGTGGGTGCCGGTAATCGCCTTAAAGAGCTGCAGCATTTTTTGTCATCACCTGCCCATCAGACTACTGTTTTTGACTCCTCTGTACCCCTTGGGATATCTTGGCATTTCATATCCCCTGCTACACCCCACTTTGGTGGTCTGTGGGAGGCTGGGGTAAAATCTGTCAAGGTCCATCTAACGAAAGTTTTCGGAGACCAACTGTTGACGTTTGAGGAATTCTACACGGTCCTCGTCCAGGTGGAATCTGTCCTGAATTCCTGGCCGCTGTGTCCTCTGAGCTCAGACCCGAATTATTTGAGTTCCTTAACCCCGGGTCATTTTCTCATTCTTGAATCCTTAGCTGCAGTTCCTGAGAAAAATCTACAGGATTTGTCTATCAACCAGGTCCGATGTTGGCGGCTGGTACAGAAGATACATCAAGACCTTTGGCGACGCTGGACCCATGACTATCTTCATACACTGCAACAGCGTGCAAAATGGCATGGCTCTAATGTCAACCATCTGCCCAATCAGCTGGTTCTTGTGAAGGACAATAAACTCCCGCCACTGCAGTGGAAATTGGCTAGTGTCGTAGAACTTCATTCCAGGTAGTGATGGAGTTTCTAGAGTGGCCACAGTCCATACTACGACAGGGCTGACTAGGCGACCTCCAGTGAAGCTCTGTCCCTTGCCAAGTGATGTATTGAAACCGTAGTTTCAAGGTAGCCGGAATGTTTGAACTTGTAAATTTTGTCTATATATTTAGTGACTTGATAGTTGCTCGGCATAGACAGTATTGTACATTATCGGACTGAGTTAAAACTCTATTTCCAACGTGGGATTTTGAATCTCCCGCCTCTGCTGCTGTGCAGTTGGCAGCCCAGCAGAGCTTGTGGCTGGTGGCGCTAGTGTGCCAACCTGAAAGTCAGTCGCGCAACCAAGATGGCAGTAAGTGGTTGTGCCGGTAGCATGGCTCACCTTTAATCGTAGAATTGTTTGTTGTGGATATTGCATCCAACTTTTATAGTCTTTTTCGTGTCCACTCATAGACGAAAATTTCAAAACTTGATTTTCTGTCTGGACACCACCATAACCATTTATCAAATAAAAACTGTTTTTTTTTTTACAAATTTTTACAAATGTACCCTCCCTAAATGCGAGTATTTCGTAATATGGGGAATTACTATTGGAATTGGCCATTCTATAACTATTATTTCACTGAATTCATTGAGATATTTAGGCGACTTTTAACATTTAAGGAATTACGAGTTATTTTTATGTGTTTTTTTATATTTTAATTATGATAAATACCTTTCTTTTATTTGTTAAAGTCGTTGTTTGAAGTCTCTAACCTCTCTCCTGGCGTACTGCTCTTACCCTATATAGGCTGTTCACGATAAAGTGAGCACTGTATAACAAGTTATTGTGAAATTCGTTTTAAGAGTAAGATATTTTGGTCAGCGTTCAACATCGAGGTCTTTAACACTGGTTGGGGTGACATGATGTGAGTATGAAGCAGTGGCGAATTCTTAGTGCTTGCTAGGCTTGCTGCGCAAGCGCACTCGAAACGCGATTATTAAACATTATCATTTATTATAGGTTTTTGAGCACCCTTACCCATTAAGTGATAGCAAATGTGCACTGTGGCCGCTCAAGGTGACAAGAGGTATATGGCCGCGCTTCGATGAAGTGCTACGCTTGCTCGATCGTGGGAGCTTCTTGTGGTCTGCTCTTTTGGCGATATTACATGCGCGCGCACCGCCCTTTCCTCGCCCTTCAGGCAGGATTCCTAAGTGCCTACACACAGACCACATGCGGCAGTTGTAGCTCTCGGCCGAGAGCTTCACTGGTCGTCAGAGGTATCTAGCCGGGTCGCGTGAACTGTTTGTTTGGAGAGCAGCGTCTAGCGGCGGACAAGGAAAGCATTACGCGTTTCGGTAACCGGGAAAGAACTATCGTACGTGTGTACAGGACAACAATGTGAACTGTAAAGTCAGTGACAAATATTGTTCATTGGAGTGAATTATGGTGTTACGGATGCTGGAATATTAATGATGGATACCAGTCAGCCTATTGAAAAGCCGTCAGAAGTGTGTATTGTTGACAGTCTATTAGAAACAATTCCGTTTTCTCGAAGAAGTATTCAACAAAAATGTGGTATTGTGAAGAATGGCAGGCCATGTCCGGCACTGCCAGATTTAAAAACCCAACATAAAGAGAAAAACAGAGAATATGTTCGGTCCTTCAATGTCGGTCAGTACGAGAACACTCACTGGTTATCAGGATCTAAAAAACTGAATAAGCTGTTTTGTTGGCCCTGTTTGCTTTCTTCTAATGATAACAGTGTTTGGTGTAAGAGTGGTTTCGGAAACTTAATTACCTTAACCCTTTCTATTTCTAGGAGCGAGAAATCTGCCAACCATATAAAGTGTTTTCTGTAGTTGAATAGCTTTGGCAGAACTAGGATTGATCACCATATTGATGAACAGAAACGCATTAGTGACTTGCTGCACAATGAAAAAGTAAAATAAAAAATCGTGACATTTTAAAACACTTAGTAGATGCTGTGTGTTTCGTTGCAAAGCAAGAGCTGCCATTTCGTGGCCCTGATGAGTCCCGAACATCTGTAAATAGAGGGAATTGCATAGAACTTCTTGATCTAATTAGCGATTATGATCCACTCTTAGCAACTCACTTGATCGAGTTTTCTTCTATTTTCAAAGGAACTTCTTTTGCCAGTTTATAAGTAGTGAATTAGCATCTGCGCAAAATAATTTAGCTTGTTATAACAATCCCAAACAAATGAAGAACGTTAAAATCTCAAATTATCTTGTCTTGTATACATGTTTTTACTATTTTAATAATAGGTACATCAATCAAACGTGGCATTATATAATTCAGATTGGTTTTAAAACAGCTGACAGATTTCATTAAAAAGGTTCACCAAACAAAGAGCAAGCCCTATATTTCAGACCAGCATTCGCCACTGGTATGAAGCAGCGCCGGAATGAAAGGGCGGGGGAAATGGGAAATCCCCGAGAAAACCCACCGATCAGCAACATCGTCCGGCACGACTCCCACATGCGAAAATCCGGGGACCGACCTCGCTGGAATCAAACCCAGATCGCCTTGGTGGAAGGCGAGAGATCTGATTTCTCTACCACCGCAGATCCCTTTGTTCTAAGAGCGACGAATGAACTTCACATACAAGTAACGGGTATCCACACATTGGTTAAGTGACCATTCAGTTGAAACATGTTTTTGACATAATATTTTCATTTTCAAATACAGTGAGTGAGATGTAGTAAAGTTAAAAGTGTAGATAAAAAACACAAATTATAGTGCATTAATTTGACGGAGCAGTTTTGTTCAATGTGAAACATTGTGATTTGTGAACCTTTAAAACAACTCAGCTATGATGTCAGTCTGATGTCTGGACAGCATTCTAATGTGATTTAGACTTGGCGTAACTTCAAGTGCTAAACACAGTAATCGGAAAGTATGTTACATTGCTAAAATTATGTTTGCGGATTTTATGAATTTGGTTCTAAAAAATTACAGTTATCCAAAGGCATGATAAATTTGTTAAAATAATTTTTGTAAATTTTGTGAATTTTGGTCTAAACAAATTAATACCTTGAAATGTTTTAAACTGTTTGGTAATAACAAAAAAGAATAGCGGCAACTGCTTGAAACGTTACTTGATTTCCTTTGCTAGGGACTAGGGAGACCCTTAACGGAATGTTTCTTTAAAGAGAAAAATTATTTAATCTACCAAATGTTGAGACGTGGCTGTCTCAGGAATGAGTATCTAGGGACGTCACGGTGGACGAGACGTGTTAATATACACCAAGTTAGGAAAAGTATTTTAATATGTCTATAATTTTATAAATATGTCGTAACTTGGCAGATATGAGTAATATATATATATATGGGTATGTAATAATCATTATTTGTACTTTGTATGGTAAAGTGTTATCTTTGGGAACGAGCTTCTTTGACTGTTAATTACGTAAAGAGCCGCTAGGGGCACGCGATTGTGTTTCGAGCGGGCCCGAGCGCGGAGAGTCGAGTGTAGTAGCTTGTTGCGGCTAGTTCCAGTTGACGGAGTTAACCGGCATGTTCAGACACTATTGCACACAATATAGTTGACCGTTGGGCTTATAAGAGCAGTGTTGGTGGAGAACGTAGTAAAGGTTACTAGTACAGTAAATGGCGAGAATGGGCACCGTACTACGTAATTACTGCGGGAAATCTTAAATGATTTTGCCAATATGTGCATGTCGGCTGACTACGATACTACATGGATAAATGGGGTGGTGGCATACCCATTTCTACTGCTCGTGGTATATAAGGCTAGCTGAGGACGAGGACGCCGATCGTGAGACGTGGACATCAATGGTATCTACTACGTGGGGGCCCAGTGTCGGGTCTTAGACGAGGAGGACGCAGCCAGTGGGACGTGGACGTCAGCAGTATCCAGTACGTGGGTGCCGGGTGCGAGTCCGGATCGTGTGGCTGTGCCCAAGGGGAGGACCCACCACGTTGAGTCGGGGGTCAAGTCTTGGCGGTGCAGCAGTAACCAGCAGGGAAATCCTATTCCGGAAATGCAGGTACGGTGACAGCAGAGTAAACGGTGCCAAATGAATTGGGCACGAAATATTCAGTGAGTGCTAAACCGGAGGAACGCTCCTTTCAGTTCGAGACCCCTTGGGGGCTTTCAATATATATATTTAAAATATGTGTAAAGTGTGTATGTACGCAAATGTAGCCGCAAAGTACAAATCGATTAAAGCGATAAAACGACTTGTATTGTATATATTACCAAAGCAGCAATAACACTCTCCCAATAGCATTTGTAAATCGAAAACAATTCCAAGTCCTGTGGTGATAGGGGTTAGGCTTGATGTGTGCCATTTCTGTTACGTGGGTCGAGCGACAGGGAGGCGCATTATTGATCGGGCCTAGCCGACGGGGCAAGGAATTGGCCCTTTCAACCCTGCGCCACTCTGCTTCATACAACGCAGCTACGTAAACACGATTATCAACCTCCACAGCCCATGCTCTAAATTCCTCCAAACACTTCGGTATCGCACTTAGACCGCGCGCAAAAGGCGATATGTTCTCATTCAGAATATTTACAATTTCATTTTCGGTGTAATCCATGCCCAACGCGGAAATACAATCAATCACCGCCTGCATATATTCCAGCACCCGCTCACCCGGTTTCTGAAAACGTTCAACATGTTTTTTAACTAAATCTATTTTTGCATGTCTCGGACAAAGTTGAGTCCATAAATTAACCTTTACACGACTCCACTCTTCCTTTTCACTAACTCCGTGCAAAATAATTTGCAAACTCAATCCAGTAAATTTATTAGCTAAGGCTTGCAACAATGTAATACTATCAGATAATACCTTCAAGGCAACCACGCGGTCAACTTCAATGCAAAAATTTAGCAAATCATGTTCGTTTGCACTACTTAATCTTTTTACCGCGTCCAAGGAAGAGCGTGCTTGCTTAACTTGAATAACAGACGACAATGCCGGTGCCCCTATCTGACCTCTCTCTCCAGCGACGGTAGGATCCGACTCAAGCGGCGCCTTAATAA
>PNEQ01023299.1:0-11984 GCA_003012365.1 Medauroidea extradentata
GAATTTATAGCACATCATAATGGCACATAAGGTGGGATGCAGGCCACGATGTTCAGCAGTTTTAGGTTGCTGGTGAGGGCAGGACGTAGGTGTAATTACCGTGTGCGGCAGGCGAGAGTGCGGATGGTCAGCACGAAGAAAATGTTAGCGCGCGTCATAATGGCACGGAAGGTGAGAGGCAGGCCACGAGGTTGCAACAATTCTAGATTTCTGGTGAGAGCAGGAGGTAGGTGTAATTACCTGTGCACGGCAGGCGGGAGTGCGGATGGCCAGCACGAATGGAGTGTTGGCACGCGTCAGCACAGCATGAAAGGCGAAAGGCAGGCCACGGGGTTGCCGCAGCTCCAGGTAGTGGTGTATGGGCTGGCCTAGAGGAGCACTGCCCTCACCGCCCCATAGCCGTAGTAGTGCTGCCCCTAGCTGAACCAGTCGCAGCTCGCGGTCCAGCATTACGTGCCAGGGGAAGGCACGGCAGAAGCTGGATACGTTCATCAGTAGATCGGCAGCCGCCCCTGACGCCCGCAGCTCCGTCCCCGATTCTTCCAGCTCCTCTGCCACACTGATGGCGTACCTGAAGTCACCCAGAATATGCACATGATGGCTGCCCACTGAAGTAAATCTGTGAGGGAGGCAAACTATGTATCCACCACCCTCACTCTCAGAAACATTTCCCATATTTTCCCATATTTACACACTTACATTTTTTTTTTGTAGAAGACCAAATCCAATCACGCCTAAAGTGACAAATCACTTTCTTATTATTATTCACCTCCCCTCCCTCCTCCAATCTCTGAAAAGTTGGCACGGCCCAGATCAAATACTGAGACAAATGGCATAGTGAGATATAAGAAAGAGTGTATTCTAGAAATCTCTGCTATGCTCTACTGACCTGTACTGGCCGCAGCGAGGTCGGTCGACAAGGACAACAGAGGCTCGACTACCGTACAGCCGGAGAGCGACTGCTCGCAGAGAGCCAGGTAGTAGGAGTGCCGTGGCGGCGCGGTCTGTGCTGAAGTGCAGCTCGAGGCCACCACAGCTGTCCGGAGTGCACACGAAGGCCGCCTCGCCCTGCGCTCCGTCCTTCTTCAGCACGTCGTGCACGCCATCCAGCGTTGTCAGCAGCTCCTAGAACCAACACAAACTGCCTGTACTCCAGGAGTTAGCCTAGCCAGAATGTAGTACATTATCTGCGCTCCATCTTTATTCACCCTGAATTGCATACCATCTAGAATCGCCAACAGTTCCTGGAGTTACTATCCAGAACGTCGTACATATTATTCTGCGATTGTCAGACATTTTACCACAATTTAAAATGTCAGTACAGTTAGAATTCTGTGCTGACAATCCAGTGTCTTCTGCTGCTGCTACTGTAGTCACCACTGCCTTTCTGTATGAAAGTAGATAACTCAGCCAGAATAATGTGCAGTAACGAAAATTTCACCTTTTCTCCAGAAAGCAATCCAGTCTTAATGTCATACACATAATTTCAGCATCGTCTACAGCTACTTGCAACTATTCATGGCCACCTATATCATAACATTAAACCCAGACCGGACAAAGTACAACCTTTTCAGCACTATCAGCAACTACAACCATTCACCCGTACAGTAGCAGTCGGTGCAACCAGACTACCTGCACGCCATCTATCAGCATCACTATCTCCTGAAACAAATACCTGTCCTTTGTAATCCTGCGGGCACAATGACCAGAACACAGTGCATGCTTTCCAGCATCACCGGCATTCTACAGTACCAAAGGCCCTCTGTATTACAGTATTTAGCCTATGGGTAGCACGAGGTTTACGGTGTCTACTTTTACATACATGAAGTTCCAGCTACATCTCATTCTCAATATCGACTTGTAGTCTTACAACCACACAGAAAATCACTGTTGTACTAGTGCAAAACAGTCAGCATCCCCAATATTTGTAAATGACAAGTGGGATTATTTTAATTTATCTAGTCTTTATTATAAACAAATCATGTTTTCAAACAGTGTTTAGTTTTTAATAAATAACAATAATAGTGATAGGTGTATTCGGAATGAGGTTTAACATGTCACACATGACATAGTATGGTAACAGATCCCAATTGAAAAAGAGTATTTGTGTCTTTGAAAAACCGACGTTAAATATCACAACCGAAATAGTACTGACGACAGTCGGCATGAATGCGTGAACTAATTTACAGTGAATTACGTGCATGACCAGCAAGCTATGACGACCATAGTTCCCAACAGTTCTTCAGTAGTGTATGCCGATATAATAGCATCACCCTAAGCATGGTTGCATCTCATAAATTATCCTTGTATTTATGAAAAGGTTTCACATGCATTTACGACTCATGCTTCGAGTTTTACAGATTCTGTATGGAGCAATTTGAACTAATTTAATCAGTAAAAAACAATGGTCAGTAGGTGAATAATCACTTATTTTGATTTAGAGTGCTTCAAAAGTGAGAATTGATGAATATGCATTGATTTTCCGGCTGTTTTCACTTATTCATTTCACTTAAACTGCTCCGCCTGAAATCTGTAAAACCACTGGAATATTACTTATGAGTAGGGCCACGATTTTGTCGCGAAAAGATTTTTGCCCCACTTTGTTTCAGTGACTCACGTGCACATCGGCAGTTCTGTTTCAAGATTATTGACAGCGTGTCTTTGTTCAGACACGTTTCTCATTTTACTACACCAATCAGAATAAGATTATTGTGAGTCTGTACGTCTATAATTTGCCAAGGCCAGTGAGAGTAAAATCATCCAACCACAGACGATGTAGTAGAGCTGCAGGTGTGTACATGACGCATCGAAACCAAATGTTGCAAAAATCTTTTCGCCATAAAATCGTGGCTCTACTTATGAGTAGAGAAGGTGATTTATCACGAGAATGTTTTCTGCCATCGTATTCTGCAAATCAGTGTAGCGTCCTGCTTCATGTATTGTTGGCCGACGGTTATGTGGCACGGTGTAGCTGTTTACAGACAAATCACAGACGTCCATTAGTAGCGCACCAGAGTTATCATTGACCCAATCAAATAGGGACTTGCCAGTAACGAAAGAAAAGCATCAGAAATGAATACATTACATTGAATCCTAGCAAACTGTCAACTTTTCCCGCGATAAGTCACCTTCTCTACTTATGAGTTACTTATTTTTATTCAAAGCTTTCCTTTGTAATGTTACTATAGTTAAAAATTAAGAAAGAAAGTGGACGTGTAAAAATGTTTTAAAGATAAAGAAGATAACTTTTGTGTCAATTCAGGCGGAAAATTTAAATAAATGTCCTTGTGCAAAAACGTACAGCAGAAGTAGAATAATTCAAGGAGGCGTGTACTGATCCCTTTAAGAATGATCAGGAAGGGTTGTCCAGGATGCACGAGAAATATAGGGGCGGTGACTATTGAGGCAGAGACGGCGGCGACGACAGCACAGCTACAATATTGGTAACAATGTGGCGTAGAAGCAAAGCAGACACCAGTGAGTAACTATGAGAAGTATGTGGTGGCTAGAGAGTGTGTGGACGGTTCATTTGTGTGTGTAAATGGTACGGACAAGAACATTAGACTGATGGGAAATATGATTGATAGATTCAGATAGACATTACGATAACGAGACAGTCCAAGTGTTGAGTGACCGATGTTATTTGAAAACATAAATTAGTAAGAGGGAAATACAATAATATACCATTTATATCTTGTGTTACATTTTATCTTCACAAAGTTTGAAAAACGTTACGTAATTATGCAAATTTATTATTTGACACATCCTCCATCCAGACCAAACCTGCCTGCGCCAATTGTACTGACTCGTAATGCTTTTATTTAAGCCTACTTTAACTTGGAAAATAAACTTCCTATGCAACATGTACGCGCATCTATCCCTATGTCCCACATTTAAACTTTTGGACCTCAAGACGGTGGCAAAATTACCAAAAATTTATATATTTTTTTAAACGTTACCTTCATAAGCAGCGATGTTTTCTTGTCTGCAACCATTTCTGTCGGTGTGTTCATTTGTGTTGTTTTTGTCGTCTTCGTCCTTCACTGTCGCTTTTTCCACGCGCCTTATTTTGTTCCTGTCTGATTGATTTTTCCTATTTCGTTTTTTTTTTTGTTTCTGTCACATCTTTATTATTTTAATTTCGAAATGATTTGTGTCTGCTGACTTCCTCAATTTCTGACTTTCGCAGTTTGGTTGTTCGTTTTTTGGTGGTAAATGAACCTTACATTGTTCAATTTACATTAATTATAAGTCTTATACGTTATAAAATGTGTGTAAAAATATGAAAACTGGCTGTCGTATCCCAATATGTCGGCACTAGAACGTACTTATTTTTAAGAGGAATTTTAACATTTTGCAGATGAAAGATTTCTACGCCGTATAGACAAAGTTCCGTGCTTGTGCTAGGAGTCTAAACGTAGTATTCCTGCACTATCTGGTGTGCTGCACTCTAGTCTGCTAAGTAACGACAGCATAACGATGTTAAGAGTGAGGCACACTGCTGAATGCCTATTCTTCCCCAGCCGCCACTAACGAAGCAACAAGAGTGCACGTACTACGCGGTCGCTCTTCACTCGTCCAATCAGCATTCGTCTCTGCTTAACAAGACGCATCGAACACTGAATTCCAACTACATACATCCTCGATCAGGTAGTCCAGCATATTTCCTCGTTATTTTCTGTTGCTAGCACTGAGAATAGTTTGCAAAAACTATTTCACTCAGCGATTGATAATTTTGAGCAAATGGCACTTGCTGCTTGTCAGCAATAGTTTTTTGTCCTTAACGAATTATTTTTTAAATAGTTATGCCAGAGGAGCAGTCATTTCTTTAGTGTAAAAGTTATTAAATTAAAAAAAAACAAATTTAAATTTTTTCTGAAAATATAATTGTACGTAATAAATAAAAGTTTATCCGAAATATTCTACATGCCTTTTCTTCATAATAAATAATTAAACAGCAAAATTCTTTAAGAATTATTGTTAAAACTGATAAATTAAATATACAAAAGACAATGCACTTGAAATATAAATGAAACCATGCATGAAATAGTGTATGCATTCTGTAAACTTAGTATTAAAAGAAAAAATATATATATTTATATATTTTGTTTGCAGAACTATACCATTGAAACTAACAAAAACATTATTGATGCACATATGATTATACCGCATAAATGTACAAAACACAATACGCTACAATACAAACAAACAGGGGCCAATATAAAAAGGGGGAAAAAATGTTTTTATTCTTTCGTAAGTGTTGGTGCCACATGCTACAGTAAGGAGAATGCTCCAGCGTTATATATGTTAACTTTTGAACGTTTATGAATTTTTAGTTTAATGGACTTATTCCCGTGGAGCAAGAACATCGAATTTGATACTGCGGGTAAACAATCGATTTATAAAGTCACAGAATAAATAAGTAGTAACATTTATTCTGCGATATAGAAGACTATATATATATATATATATATATATATATATATATATATATATATATATATATATATATATATATATATATATATGGATATGATTGTGGTACTTAGTACCGGTAATAGGACACAAACATCAAACATAAGTGTAGACAACAAGAAAGATAGTATTGTGGCCGTAAGGAGTTCACGATATTAAGGGCCGTATCTATAAACAGCTTTCGAAAGCGCTGTTAGCAGACATTCATCTGGCAGAGTGCCAACTACTCGCATCCTATGAATGACTATCGAAAGCTTGCCAGCTGAAAGCACTTCCACGTCCACTTGAAGTGTAAATATGGCAATATAGCACCATTTTTCTTCCATTGGATAGCACACAGAATGAATATAGAAACGCACCCTGCAATTTTCGATCGTCTTTTCTGTCATGTCAGGTTTGTTGTTCATATCTGAGATGATATTATTGTATTTGGATTTAGGTTAGGTACGTAAATATAATATTTTTTGTGATGGTAAAATACAGTTAAAGTAGTATTTGTGAGGGATTTTTTCAGTGAGCATAATATTGCGTTTGCATGGAGAACAGTACAGATTTTGCAAATGCTTAAAACCAATGTTTGTATTATTCAATAAAGAAATACATAAAACGGAAAATAATAAATCAACTATGGGATAACCTGTCACACAAGTCACTTGATGAAAGTACGAGAACATTTTAAAATTTAATCGTTTATTTTTACAGCTGAATCGCAAGAAACTAACGAAAATATTAATATCATAAATGTTATAGAATCAAACATTTCACTAAACCAGACCTTTAATCAGCTAAAAACTGGCCTACAAGTTAAAGCACAAGATAACAGTTTTTGAATGTCACATCAACAACATAGATAAATAGATACATAGAGATATATATTCATTACATTCTTCCCCGCTTTAGTATAGAACATAATCATCCAAAAGTTTAGGGGGTCTTTTTATTCTCTTAGGTCTGCCAGGAGATCTTGTCGGCGATATCTTGGTTAATTCATCATCAGACGGAATATCACAGCTAATGTCTTTGTGAGTTTTACTCTTTTGAGTAAAATTATTCTTTTCAGCAATAGGTCTCAAATCTTGACTACTATTTTCTGTTTCTTTCACATATGGTTCATTGTTTTCATTCTCCGTACCATTTTCAAAGTTCATGTTATAGGTAGGTTCTGATATTTCTTGAAGGAGAGTTGCATCACCTCTTGGAGCTAGATGTTTTAACGACACAGTAGATTCTCGGCATCTGTATGTCGTACTGTAGCATATTGGGGATTAGCCTCAATGAGCTTAACCTCTTCCACCAGCGGCTCATATTTATTTTGTCTGGCATATTTCCGTAGCAGAACAGTGTCAGACGTGCTGAGAAAAGTTTGCAACGAATTCCCGTTGGAAGACTTTCGTTGATGGCAAAACATTCTCTCATGGGGGGTGCAATTTGTTGCAGTGCATAACAGTGAGCGAATGCAGTGTAGAGCATCATCTAACACAGTTTCCCAGTGCTCCACTTTTAACTTTTTTGTTTTCAAACCAAGCATTATCGTTGTCCATATGATGCCATTATATCTCTCAGCTTGGCCATTTCCAGCAGGGTTGTAAGGTGTAGTTCGACTAGTAGCCACTCCTCGAGAGTGAAGAAATGACTTCAATTCTTCCGACATAAAATATGATCCTTGGTCGCTGTGAATATAAGAAGGCATTCCAAAAACAGAGAACAACTGAGTTAGTTTTTGAATCACAGTAAAAGACGTCAAGTCTTTGTATGGAAATGCAAATGGAAATCTTGAGTACTCATCTACTATGGTCAGTAAATATATGTTCCTGGAAGCTGTAGGGAGAGGTCCTTTGAAATCAATATTCAACCGTTCAAAAGGAGCTGTTGCTTTGACGAGGTGACCATCTCTGTATCTACTGAAACGTGGCTTTAATTCAGCACATGTTGGACATTCAGCTGTCATCCTTCGAATGTCTTCTATAGAATAAGGATAGTTACGAGTTCTTATCCAATGAGACATTCTTGCAAATCCTGGATGGCAAAGAGACTGATATAAATCAAATAAGGTAGTATCTCTTACTGAACTACAAACTCGAGAGAGAGTATCAGCTACGGTATTGTCCTTTCCAGGTCTGTACACAACATCAAAGCTGTAGCATGAAAGCTCCAGTCGCCACCGAAGAATTTTGTCATTCTTGATCTTGCAGCTATGCTTGGCATCGAACATAAACGACAGTGACCGTTGGTCAGTTATGAGTTTGAAATTACGACCCATCAGATAATGCCTCCACTTCTTCAGTGTCTCTACTATTGCACATGGCTCTTTTTCAATAGCAGGATGTTTTCGTTCAATTCCAGACAATGATCTAGAATAAAATGACTAAGTGTAGCTACGATGGCAAAATCAGAGACATCTGTTTCTACTAAAAAGATTTCATTTTCATCTATAGAAGTTAATACAGACTTTGCTATGTCAGTTTTCAATTTTTCAAAAGCTGTCATTGCGTGAGAAGGCAGAGGAAACGACTGACATCTAACTAGATCATGCATCTTTTCAGAAAAGCGAACCACCCAACGAGCATAATGATAAAATATACCTACCACCCTTTGTAGTTCCTTGATATTCTGTGGAACAGGCATATCTAACAATGGTTTAAGTCTCGATGGATCAGGTTTGATAGTGCCATTCTTAATAAGATATCCTAGAAGTTTTAAGCTTTTCTGAGAAAAACAACTTTTCCTTTCGTTAACAGTTAAACCGTGTTTCTTCACAGCAGTCATAAATGCTGCAAGGTTCTTGTCGTGTTCCTCCTGTGACTTTCCACAAACAGTTACATCATCTAAATAGGCAAAACGCCTTGTAAGCCCTCGCTTTGGATAACTGCATTAATAACCCGTTGAAAACATGGTACACCATTAGTGACACCAAACGGAATTCTTTTAAACTGATAAAGTCGGCCTTATGCCTCAAAAACAGTGTACAATTTTTCATCTTCACTAATGGGTATTTGGTGGTATGCACTTTTCAGATTAATAGTTCTGAACACATCATATTTAGAAACTGAAGCAACTATATCCTCTATTTTCGGCAAGGGATACGCATTAAGTTGTGTAAATCGATTAATTCTTCCAGAATAATCTATTACCATTCTCTTTTTTTGATTGTCCGGTTTCTGTTATCAGTATCTGAGCTCGCCAAAGAGAATTACTTTCCTCGATAATACCTTCAGAAAGAAATCTTTTTACTTCTTCTGCTATGAATTTCGATTCTTCAGGGGAATATTTACGAGACTTCGTTGCTATAGGTCAACAATTTGGTGTAACATATTGGAAGAGAAAAGGTGGTTCCACTAGTGAAGCAATTAAACTGCAAATATTTAGTGGTGGCTTGTTTCCACCAAATGTCACACCAACCCAGGAATGCTGTGAAAGTACGTCGTGGCCTATTATGACATTAGCACAGAGATTTGGGAGCACAGAAACCTTTATATTTTCATAGTCGTGTCCCTCCAGAGTTATACTCACAAAACAGTCACCCACTGTTTTGGATTGTAAAGTTGTCGATGCCATTGCTACTTGACTAGCAGATGGAAAAACCTTTACTCCACAGTTGCCGATGAATTCATTACTTACAAACGTTTCTGAGCTGAGCTTCCAGTATCAATTAAGGCATCTGCGACTACTCCATTAACACGTACTTTAACTAGTGATTTTGTCAGACAACTTGGCGCTGTTGCTGCTAAACGTGGTACAGAGGCTATAGTTTAAACTTTAGGCTTCCTATAGTTGCTTTTACTCTGGCACACTTTTGCAAAATGCCTTTTATTTCCACATTTATTGCAATTAGAATTTTTGGCAGGACACAATTCACGCACATGTTTTTTGTAACCACAAAAATAACAATTACTTGGATGAGTTGAAGCTGTAGATACAGTGCTAGATTTAGAAGATTCAGAAGATTCAAAGCCTGCCTCATGTTCGTTGCTAATGTCATGGGCAGCATTCAGGAACATACTAGGAGTAGAGTATAACTGAGACAGTTTTTGCGCTGATTCCAGACATCGAGCTTGACAAACAGCCTCTTCTAGCTTTAGTATATTATTCTCTAAGAGACGTTGGCGTATTTCAGATGATTTAAGACCACTAATAAAAGTATCTCGAATAAAGTTGTCTTTATTTTCACTAGCACTAACTGCACGAAAGTTACACTCTCTAGATAATAACTGAAGATTTTGCAAATATTGGTCTACCTACTCACCAGTTTCTTGCTTCCTAGAAGCTAATTGGTGTCTAGCGAATACTTCATTTGTGGGTTTGATGTATACAGTTTGTAAGACTTCAACAGCTTTCTCATAACTAACACAATCAGACATAATGTTGAAGACCGTATGACTAACATAATTAATGAGAATTTTCAACGTATCTTCGTCTGTAGATTTTTCAAATGTTCTAATAAAATTTTCAAATGTCCGAAACCAATACACCCATTCCTGAGAAGCACATTTGGAGTTTGGGTCAGTATTGAATCGTTCAGGTTTTAAAAGTTTCTCCATTTTCTTATTAGCTGATTAAATTGTTATAGAATCAAACATTTCACTAAAACAAAGCTTTAATCAGCTAAAAACTGACCTACAAGTTAAAGCACAAGATAACAGTTTTTGAATGTCACATTAACAACATAGATAAATAGATACATAGAGATATACATTCATTACAATAAACATGTCAGATAGAATGTGTGCATACAGAAAATGTTTTCGTTAGAATGTGTTTACCGTAATTTTTGCACAATGCTGTTATTATTTCTACGCAAATTTCTCTCTTATTTTCGAAACAAAGGTACAATAATTGCAAACATATACATGTATAGTAACCATTTTGGTTTGTGAAAAGTCTCACCGTGTAGCAAACCCTCTATGGAATATTGCATGCACTTTAAACGTATCTAGTATACTTAACATTAGCTTCTGTTTATTGAAAACACTCAAATACGTGATTCCTAAACTCGGTCCAATCAAGAATTCCTTTTAAAAATGTTGCATTTTCTTATGTAACAAGTATCGTTTGACAGGTTATTCCAGAGAAGATCTGCCGCCATTTGTTATAAAAACACAATGAAAACAGCTGAACAGGCTTTCGAATCACCGTCTGACCACATTCACATGAAAGTGAATGGCTCTTCACTTCCAGGCAGTCAACCAACCAACGAAAGAGGTTTATAGTGTGTGTTTCGGCCGGAACAGACTTTCGGTGATTGGATAACAACCGAAATCCGTTCATAGATACTGCCCTAAATGTACTTAAAGTATTTTCTCTGACAAACTTACTTCCAAAAAGTTTTAAAGTAAGCCATGATGCAATAGCACCTTTGAAATGAAATTTAACTAAATATAAACTAACGAAGTGTTCAAATCAATTCTGATGATCAGGAATTCAAGAAAAAAATTATTAATATTGTTCTTTGGAAAAATTTCTGAAAAATGTAAAAGAGAAAATTTAATTGTACTTGAGAATATGCACACCTACAAAACGAATTTTTAAAAATTTTACTAATTTTAGATATTTGGGTAAGTCTTGTTAGCACACGAACCCTTAATTTCATAACAATTTGTAAAGTTCTAAATTTTTTTATCTTTGATCATTTAGGTTTGTTACTTTAGCCAAGAGGTAATTTATACAATGATTTCGTACTCTACAATTTTAACATTAGTAAAACGATTACAGTAAATGCCGCAGCGATTAAATTGGTACGATAAATAACAAGAATAATCTGGCATAAAAATCTGTAATTCATAAAGTACTTAAAAACACCATACGGGACAAGTGAAAACAATCAACAACTTTTCAAGATTTATCGCCCACAGTTTTATACAGATGTTCCATGCAGTTTTTCATTGTCACTCGACACTCGTCCAATCAATCGTCGAATTCGTCCCACATGTATTGCAGCATGTCTATCGATGGCTATGACTGCGATTTCAAACCTCATTTAATGATTTTGGCAATGGCAAAATGTAAATAGTAACTTTGACGATGATTATTCATGGATGACCCAAGCCATCCACTTTCAACACTTTACGGGTTTAATTTCTTTAAGTACCGACATTGTGCTTTTCTGCGCTCTAAGGGAAACTGTTACCCGCTCGGTCAGGTCTATTGTGGTTCTTGTTTCGTAACTTCACAGGTAAAACCCAAATTGAAAGATAAATCTTAATGTCCATTAATAAAATGTGGCAAATGAATTCGGTGCGCGCGAGAGACGGCTCCCGAGTGTGCATCTGTCGTCCGTTTACCGTAAATCATGTGTTCTTTCCTCAGCTATCGCTTTCGTAGTTTGCAAAAGATTAAAAAAGAATGTCGGCTGCCATCACAAGCAATTGCCAGACCAACTCCCGTCTCTCGGGCTCAGCAGGTCAGGCGAATCATTCTCTGTGCTGTGTACTCGCGACACGTGATCCGGTCGCCTCCGTGGCTTCCTACAAGTGTGCACCTGAGCGCTTACCTCTGGCCGCACCGGCCAGCAA
>PNEQ01023299.1:18845-36803 GCA_003012365.1 Medauroidea extradentata
GTCGTGGGGTTTTACACGCAAATCACAGACGTGTGGTGTTACAGTAACCTTATTGTGATTGGTACAGTCAAATGAGAAACGTCACAGTTCAAAGGCACGCTGCCAATATCTATGAAGCAGAACTGCAGACGTGCACATAAGGTACTGGAACAAAGTGGGGCAAAATTCTTTTCGCGAAAAGTTCATGTCTCTAGTTATTAGCAATGTTACCGTTGGTGTAAACTAGGCTTTAGGGGCCACCTAGTGTTACGGTATCACCAATAAGTTACATAATGTCGCTGGCGTGACTCCCATACCACAACTGAGCTTGTGTTCGGTCAGAGGTAGAGAAGTTGTAACTGTAATCAGTTAGCATGTCGTTTTAACATTATATCAACGTTATTAACGAACATTTATGGAAGTGTCATATATGTGGAAGTCAAAACAGCAAATATGTGCATTACAGACTCATCTGGTGGATATTTCTTACTGTTTACTTTTTACGACTAAAGAAAAAATAGATATGAAGAAATGTAAACATATATACAAGTGTTATTTTACAAAGTACTATAAAAAATACGAAATCGTTAATATTATAATTTTTGCGTTTAAAATTTAATACTAAATGATTAAAGTTGTTTTCCCCGTATTATCCGCTCGATATGATTTCTTTCATGGTTCTGTGCATGTAGAAATACCAATGTTTGGCACAGTCATAACCTTTAAAATGCTATGAGAACGAAAAAATTGATGGTAATGACTTAGGGACCGTTATTTATTTACCTGACTGATCATTAGGGATGGGAATTTTCGGTGAAAAGATTTTTGCCCCACTTTGTTTCAGTGCCTTACGTGCACACCTGTAGCCCAACTTCATGGCTATTGACAGAGTGTTTTTGTGCAGAGTTGTTATTCATTTGACTGTGCCAATCAGTACACGGATAACTGCCACATCACGTCTATGATTTGCGGATTTAACCTCCACACGCTGGGTGTTACGGCATCCAATCACTGACCACATAGCAGAGCTGCAGGTGCGCACATAAGATACTGAAACAAAGTTCTGCAAAAATATTTTCGCGAAATTTCCTATCTCTACTGATAGTTTCTTCACAGTCGATACCTCAGTGGCCACACGCTTCCTTATTTAGTGGGATGATAAAACCGGCCGCCTACCTGCGCATTAGAGGCTCTGGAGTGACGGGAATATAAAGTCTACATTGAAGCGCATATCAAGTGTCGCATCGCCACAACGAGCTAAACACTGAACTGGCGTGCAAGGTTCCCTCCGAACCGTTCTTACTATGGGACTTAGTGACAACACAGTCTTTTTAACGTACACTATGAAAGGTAAAGGTTCGCTCTGGAGGCTTATTTTATTCAAAGGCTCCTGAACATGAATATTTTAAAATAAGAATCACCGTGAAATGTCTCAATCCAGCCATTTTCGCACTCAAAAAAGTACTTGTTAAAAACGAAAGTAGTGTACGGCAATTAAATAGGCTGTGTAAGGGTCTTTAAATTCTTTTTGTAGCCTAACCGCTTGACAAGACGTGGAATGGTTAAATAAAATCAGGATTGTTGAAGGTATGCATGCCTCTTCACGGTCCTAGTAGCTGCCGCCCTTCAATGGTTCCAGGTCTCAGCTTTTGTTCGTGCCGTTTCTAAGACTATGTTGCTATCGTTATGTCCACACGCGATCATATGTTGGATTTACGGCGACGCTGAGTTGTTGCCATTATGAACATTTTTATTTAAGTGTTCACTACTCTACGTAACAACTATGCTAAAATCCGTCCTTACTTCACGTAGGGTATATCTCAAGCACACTCAAAGAACTATTCCGTGTTTTAGGATAGTTACGATTTAGTAATTGTAAGAGGCTAATATATGCAAATTTAAGTTACGTATGCAGGAATTATTAAGGATGTCATTACAACAGGAAATAAATCAGTTATTACTCTCAGTCAGCTAAGGACACTGGCATATTCAGGTTAACACACATAAAACATTTTGAAATCATTGGTTGCTGGATTGAGGATATTCCTCCGTTTACGATTGGAAGACATATTTTCCCAGAGCAAACCATTTGAGTGAATGTTAGGATATAAGCAATAATCAGCGCAAAATGTAATTAGATTTCGCCCTGTGATGTTGTTATTATAATACATATTGAAAGTTTAGAAAAAAATACTCAGAGACAGAAACAAAACATTATTAACGATACTTCTGTTGCGAATGATACTATGTAGAGCAGAGCTAACTATTTGAGATAGCAAAAATTTATGCCGCTTAAAGGTTGCCTCCTTGGGGAGGGGGAGGAGGAGTATTTTTAATGTTCGATGCCTGTAAGTGCGACAGAGGTAAGGGGGATACCCTCTAGGTGCTAGAAACTGAGCTGGCATGCAGTATCCTCGCCGATAACTCGCCCTTATGATACATTAATTGGTGACCCCTTTATTGTAGGTGTAAATATTAAATAAAAGTGTGTTGTACATGCCTAAACATTTTTCAAGATTCTGAGCCAGTATTTTCGTAACCTAATAGTTAGGGCCACGATTTTGTCGCGAAAAGATTTTTGCCCCACTTTGTTTCAGTGACTCACGTGCACATCGGCAGTTCTGTTTCAAGGTTATTGACAGCGTGTCTTTGTTTAGACACGTTTCTCATTTTACTACACCAATTAGAATAAAATTTTTGTGAGTCTGTACGTCTATAATTTGCCAAGGCCAGTGAGAGTAAAATCATCCAACCGCAGACGATGTAGTAGAGCTGCAGGTGTGTACATGACGCATCGAAACCAAATGTTGCAAAAATCTTTTCGCCATAAAATCGTGGCTCTACTAATAGTGGAATGGAAAAACGCTCAAATTCGTCATTTTCGACGGAAATGAAATAAGTATGCGAGAGCGTAAAGTTCTTATGAATGCTATTCAGAAGTTAATATGAATCAACCATGCGCGGTTTTCCATTAAAAACTTATCGCCTGAATCTCTACACGTCACTCAGTGGGTAGGTGGTCGACAGAATTACAATGAATCAATTTTGAAAGTCATATTATATATTTTCTAAACACTCGAAGGCGTTAAATTAACATCTAGCAGTAGTTAGACACATTAAATAATTTCGTGTATAGGCATGAAGTTTACTTGAAAAAAAAAAAAAAACTATACATGAAAAACTTACAAGTTATTCTGGTGGCAGCCTTTCGATGTTCTAATAATTCTGGCTTTACCTACAATCAAGTAGCCAATAACATCAGTATCTGACCTAATTTTATGTTACTATACATTTTATTTAGGTTCTGCATTGCCATGTGTATTTGTGGAGTCCTCGCGAAACACCAAATGTTTATAAGAATTTTTCCTTTAAAATGGTATGTATAAGTTAAAATTTTACAAATGTAACAATGCGTTATATATCTGTATTTAAATACGGTCACCTGTGCGTTTTTTTTGCCTAAATACTAAATGTTTTGTTTTGGTATGACATCATGATTAACGTTTTAGTATAACGTAACTTTTTTGGCAGGGTAACTTACTTGGGTCAATGCCCGTAGATAAAAGGCTGCTGGAGAACCTATGTATGAAAATTCCTGCTAAATAATATAAGGCGCAAGTGGGTAAATGTGTTATGTAACAAAATCAAAGTTCTGAGTAATGTGACATTAAAGTTGATCCAGCTGGCCAATAATGTAACATACCCCTTAATCCACTGCTTTATCGAGAAAAATGTGGATTGTATGTGAATTTTGAAAGTCCTATGTGAAAAATAGGTACATAACACCACCATTCATGGAAAAACTGGATTTAAAAAAATGTATCATAACACCTTCGTCAAGTTGGATCTTTCGTTGTATGCGATATGATGCTTAGTTCAGGCGAAACACCACAGTTCCAGTATGTATACGGCTGTAACTTTATGTATGCCTGTCAATAAGGCATGCAGTGCAGTGGCATATGTTGAGGCAGAGGAATGCCAGGCAGTGTAACAGTGCAGCCATTCCCGACTGAAAGCACTGTGCCCTGGAGGGAGCAGCCCACACAGCAGTCAGGAATCTGGCATCATCAACCCCGCCCCGCCAATACCACGCGTCGTTACCTCTGCCATTACCAACCAACCCCGACTCAGACGACAACGTCTCTACACTGCTAGCATTGTCACGCACCACCTCACCACATTCATTTCTTCTTTGGATTAAGAAGTATTGCGTTCATATATAAAAAATATAGAAAAATATTTACAGTCCGATTTTTCCATTTTCTTAAAATGTACCTCGTAGGCCTCATACAAAATGCAATTTTTGTCTTTGTATACCTATAACATACGAATTTTAAGTAAATTGCAAGCATGCAAGCTTGTAAAACCAATTTTAAACGCTGCATATGAAGAGAGACTGTAACTACAAAGGACGTGTAACTATGATTATATATATATATATATATATATATATATATATATATATATATATATATATATATATATATACATATAATATTTTACATGCGGAAATATATATTTAACACAGATTCTCTTTCGTAGATATACACGTTGTAAGCTGTACATGTACTGTTTTATGAATCATTTTACTGAAAACTATTCCGCTTCAAATAATTTTTTTATAATTCTCTTTATGATACCACATACATTTTCATCCCTAGGGTAATTTTACGTTTAATTATTTTCTTACGCATTTCTTAAACCACTTCTAAGAAAGACTGGTAAGAAATACCTAAGGCGATACAACACTTAAGAAATAAAATATTATAGAAGCACGTAGGCATTTCGTATATATATATATGTGTATATATATATATATATATATATATATATATATATATATATATATATATATATATATATATATATATATATATGTATACATATATTTACATATGCCTTTCACGTTTAGCAGTTTGTTAAGTTTTCTGTACAAAATTACACCTACCACTCCTTCCTAAAAGTGATTTGTCGTCGATAGTTGAAATCAAAATGTTTAGTCACAAGACAATTGTTACGTTAAAGATCTGCTAGTCACCCATACAAATTATGTAAAAAATTTTATAACAATAAAATTTTCTTTATGATTGTTATTACCAGTAATAGTTTCACAAAATGCTAGGCACATGGACCAGATAAATATAGATTATTTGTGTTACGAGGTTTCCATATTGATCAACGTCATTTAATTAGTTTATATGAGGTATACATATTAACTCAGCAGTTCAATTTAAGAAATGTATCACCTTAATATGAATACTTTTTAAAATAATATGTCATACGATCATAAAAATGTTAAATACGTACAGTACATCTATTTTCAATAAAAACATCCGGGCACGATTTTTTCTAACAATCAATCAATTATACAGCTTGGCTAGACCTAGTTGATGGTAGTCGACAACTCACTGTCTGTTACGGAAGTACTCGGTTTACTGTAATTTTTTCTCTTCGAACAGGCACTTTCCTTTCGGTCAGTAGCCTTTGCATTTCAAGGTTGCTTCGATGGTATCCTCCTTGCATTTACACACAGCACCGACATTTATCGGACTCTGATCCGACAAGAATAACTGATGGCAGAAGCTAAGTTTTCACGCGCACATCCACACATGTCATCGGAGCCGGATGTAGGTTTGAGTTGAGAATCTGTAGATATAACATGTGCGCTATGTACAACAGAAGACTACTTTTTTGTATTTATCACGCCTCAGACAGAAATATAGAAAGAAGAATGCAAGGCGACATTGGGGACTCCCCATTCTTGAAGTTAAATATGCACAGATACTTTGAGAAACTGCAAAACCATGATTTTTTTTCGTTCAATTATTTTCGTATCCGTACAATGGTCTTCGGTTATACTGTGTTTGGTATAGTCTCAGCAAAATTTAACAGCTACTTAAGGGCAATAACTGTTTACCTTTTGTTATATGTGTCACAACGCAAGATATTTTTAGTTCTAAAATGAAATTTTATTGAAGTTTGCGAAACAGAGTACCAAGTGGAACGGCTAGGTAACATCGTCAAGCGTCAGAATACTATGATAAGAGCATTTTTTACGAGTAGAGAATTTCCATCGCGCGCTGAATGTTTAAGACATTTGCAAGAGAAGGCGTGTGTAATTCTGCACAATATTGTTCCTGCAAGAAATTCGTTCAGGCGAGATGACCTTTACACAGCACAACGGCAAGAGCTAGTCTATGTGGACAGAACGTCTCCTCTAAAAGGCTCCAAAAATGCCAATGGTGTACGGACACAATCTGCTGATAGTTTTACGAGCACGAGGGGTAATTACTCGTCAGTAAAACAAAACATAGGCACAACATAAACCGCAGAGCTGTCAAATCTAACACAATAAGGTTTTTATTTGTGAATATGCATTAATTCAAACACTATTTACATCTACACTTTTCATGTCATGCATATGCACTAACATACAGGAGTCTGACATGTGAATAGTTGTGCAATTTATACCGACTTTTGTTGTTATTATTATGTATTTGTTTCGTTACTCCATTACATTAATTTACACGGTACATGCAACCTTTGTTATTATGATAGCATGTGTTACGTTATTAATCACATGCGAAATACATTCACCATGCTAAGGTATGATAAGTGTGTTCCGGTGGCTGCAAATACAATATAACAATGCTGATAGCTGTCCTTACGTTCAATTGGTGTTTCTTGTCCATGTTTTCATATTGGTCTTCAAACATTTAGGAAGCTTCACTGCAGATATTTTGTTGCACCACTTTATCTTCGTGAGCATCTGCAGTTTTGCCCCACAAACATGGCTTGCATCCAATCAACTCAATTAATTATAACCCGTTGTAATTGGCTGTGTTCATAGCCCTTTGTAACATACTAATCGTTGCACAAACAAACAACATTCAAGTATAGATACTCTGGCTGTACGCTATGCCAGACTGCCAAGACCTGGGTGACGATTAATTGTTGCTTTTTACGGGTGCAACGAAAAATTTGCACCTCCGTTGCTTCTGGCTGCGTAACAGTGGAATTAAATACCCACACACATGAAATATTTGGTCCGTTTTACTTGCTCAGCACTTTCGATACGCTGCGTCAGTACTACTAGCAGATAGTAATATTTCATAGGGACCCTGGCTGGCTCCAGCACGTATGGTGGGGTGTGTAAGCTTTATTTTTGAAACATGCACTGACAACGGTGTCAGATTGAACAAGCCGCGTTTTTACGCGCACCGACAATGTTATCAGAGCCGGGGGCTAGTTTGAGCTAAGCAGCCCTAGGAGCAACATGTGCGCTATGTACGACATTACATTTTGTATTTTTTATACCTCAGGTGGAAATATAGAAAGAAGTATGCAAGACGACATTAGGTACACCCTATTCTTGAAATAAGATGTGCAGAGGGCTGTTTTACAATCTGTTTGGAAAACTGCGAAAGCATGAAAAAGAGATTTCAATTATTTTCATATGACTAGTTACCTTCGATTACCTAATGGAGCGATTATGTAATATCATCAAACGTCAGGACATTACGATGAGAGCATGTGTGCCTCCTAAGAAAATTGTGGGAGTTACAAACAGGTAAGCGACGTACTACTTTGTACAATAGCATGGTTTGTACTGTTAGATTTTGTAACATTTAGACAGTGAATTGTTTCGTACAACTAAACCAGAAAACAAATATGAAGCACAGCACTAGGACAGTACCGAGGCATCGTGTAACTGCAAGTCTCTATACATACACACTGATGTTTATTAATTACCTCCTGTAGGAGTTTCTAATACTAATTGAACATGTGATGATAATTGTGAAGAATTAGAGCTTTCTGGTGACTCCAGCGAGCCGGGGTGAAAAATATGCGCAGTTGTTGATGTTACAGGCATGTGGTAAGCATTCAACGGAGATAACTAGTACTCATCACCGTGTATATTCTGGTCAGCGTAAGGTTTTTCACTTGAATGAAATGAATCGCATAAGATTCCAATGAAGGGTTATACGCCTGGCTGATGGGAGGTAAGTTATTATCGACATGTTGTGGTGGGTGTTATTCCCGTTTCTTTATAACTTTAATAAGCTTCAACTATTCTTCCTCAGACAAATGCTGCACACTAGATTTTATGTACATAAAAAAACCATCAACTTCATCGTCTCTTCAAGTTAACGCTCTAAACGATATCTTTGTCGACATATCCGATTTTAAAATAGATCGCAGGCTTTCGCGGCCGTTGTCTGCATTTTCTTGGCTACCTGATGATGGCAGCTGCAACGACTGCCGAAACGTCGCAAGACAATCTTCAGACGCGGCTCACACCCACAAATATCTCCGATTTTATTTATTTCTTGAGAGGAGGAGATTTAACAGGTGGCTAGGATTGCGAAGCTCTGTCGAATACATCCTGTTCTTCAATTAAGTCTTCCAGTTTGTTTGGCTAAAACTCGCCGAAACTTGGCACTGTGAAATCATCGTTCGCCACTTTGAGAAGAAATTGTACGTTCTCGTGGTATTTACATTCCTCAATATTATCCTGGCGATCTGACGAAAGCATCTTGTATTTTTCTGCCGCTTTGTAGACATCACATCACCGGATATACAATTTAACTAGTGAAATATCAATATAGTGTTTTTTAATACACCATGAATGTGTGTTTCAGGTTTGCATCTGGCAATACGTTTTACTAATATACACTATGCCTGCAGCATGGGAATAGTAAAATAACATGATATTTTAAATTTTGGTATGCAATGTTTTACAGAAAAATGTGAAGGCAAAACACTTCCTCGCCAACAGAAGAAGTATGGAAAGAGAAAGTTCACAGGTTCAGAGTAAAATAAAAGTATGTTATTGCTAGTTGTACCTATTTTATGTTCCTGCTGCTTGTACAGTTTTCAAATTCGTCTTCAACTGTTGAGGACACTAATCCAGGCGTTCTATTTTGCCGCTCTTTACATTTGTAAGAATCTACGTTCATTTCCCACAAACATATCATGCATCCATAGCCAACTCATTTTATGATAATACGTTCTAACTGAATCTACTCACAGCACTTTTGCGCATATTACTTGTTGCACCAGCCAACAACACTCAGATACTGCTACTCGGAACACACGCTAGGTAATGCCACAACTGACCATTACAATTACACACACGCTGAAGAAAAATTACACAAAAATACCCACACCTCCACCGCCACAAATACAGAGTTTCATTCGTAAAAAAAACGCATTCCCGAGACGAGAATTATTATTTAAAGTCACTTTTTGTTGATAAGTTTATATAACAGTTGCATAATCATAATAGTAATCCTGAACATCAAATAATGTAATTTATTGAAAGTTAAAAATGTCATTTTCGATATTTACAAATACAGCATAATTATTTCACAGTTGCATAATGTGTAGCTACGAGAGAAAGAACTAAATAATTACCTTTGGATCAATTGGAACTCCTGGCAGAAATATTCATCAATAGGGGGAGACTTCTAAAATACACAAAAATTACACAAAGGCATTACTACACAAAAATTAAACACTTTTGCCAGAATTACACACATTTTGTGTAGTTACACACACATTGGCAACACTGCACACGCTACGCCAGACTGCCAAGTCCAGGTCTCCAACATGTTGTGTGACGCGTGCAAGCCGACAGCCGATCTCTAGAGATTCAATATACTGTGCTCTCCGACAACCAGCTTTCGGGCCGATGATTGTTATCAGATTCGACAATTATATCGGATCCGGCACTGTCGGGCGCTGCGTGAAAGTCGCCTGTTGTAATACATTGATTTTCATGTTGTTCGATACAGGTATCTGATACGGCTCCGATAACAACTGTGCGTGTGCAACCAGCCTTCCACTCTGCAGCCCGCCGACCACCGCCTCTGCAGAGCACATCCATGACACCCCTCATCTGCTCTACTCGCCAACCAACACGACCACGAAGCCCGTCGGTCACCCTCGCCATCCTAGCCTCATAGTCTGTACTGATCTCAGTTTTACTGCCGCAATGCCGTTACATATGAGTGTTTCATGGTAAAATGAGCACTTTGAAACTCTAGTTTTATTGGAATCATGACGGTGCGACACAGCGTCACGACAAATGCGATGCAAAACTAAACATTCTTGTTATTTCGAACACTAGATTTTCTGCCACACGACAAATACTAAAAAATTGATATTGCACTAGATATTTCCACTAGATACCAACTAGCCTCTAGTACGACAGCCGCATATGTTTATAGTATTTCATATTTTATTCGTTTATTTATAACATATTTTAAATACCCAATGACATTCCGAAATGTGGAAATAAAGACACAGCTAAACGTTTGCTTATGAAGGTTATATTTTTTTTACTATAACAAACGAAAATATCTCTTAAAACGAGTAAACGTAATTTAATACCAAGTCACCAGTTTCACCAACATTTGGGCGCAAAATTAAACTCCGAATTGAACAAAATCGACATAATTTCTATTCGGAATACATATTGCGTGCACCATAACTCTCGACTTGCCGTCACATAAACCTCGGTGCTGACTGACGGACAACTAATTACTTTTCACGTCGCTGCGTTCGTGTCGCTTCTGTCGTGCATACGTGGTTCCGCTATTTTATTTTTAAGATAATTTATAGTTTCCTGCCACTTTTAAATACAAACAAACGAACATAAATAACAATCAAAGTGTATCGATTTTACTAAAGAATACTTAGAGACACTGTAAAATCGCGAAAATATTTAACATAGTCTCCAATAAACTGTAGTATCTCAATCATGACACGCGTGAACAGTTATCTGGCAAAGCACACGCGTTCTGTGTTAAAACTGTACAGTTCTAATTGTGTCTGTTGAAGAGGGACACAGTGTTTCACATAAACGATAGTCAATATAGGTTCAAAACCCTTCAGTGTTATACATAGTATGTTGGAGCCTAGCAAACAATAAACATTACCCGCGATTTACCAGTGTCTCTATAATATATATATATATATATATATATATATATATATCTTAAATAATGGTTCTAGGCACGATTGTCTTCCACAGTCCTCACTTTACCGCGAACCACCTATAGTGTATAGTGCTCCTGATAAGTCAGCAGAGAGAAAATGGTCTAGCTCACACACGTTAGTCCAATGCCCCGAGGCCCACTTCGTCACGCGTTGAAACACAGCTCTCCCAATTCGCAGCGGCTGCCACTCATCTCACAGCAAACTAGTCGCCAGCCTACGTTTCTCACTGCACGCAGGTGTACAATGTATACATTGTGAATCATTTTCTAGACCAACGTGTCTCTAGATAGATAATGCAGTAAGTTTTCCTGATCAATTATGTCCTCTCTGGTTAGGGGTCATTCATTCCCTTACATTCCCTGTGACACACACAGCTCGCAACATTATTTACCTAGCTGGCCAAAACAAGTTATTTACATCATCGTACTCTTTGAATCAGGGGCGTCGTAAACGGGGGGACGGAGGGGACACGTCCCCCCCCCCAAAAATCGTATTTTTTAAGAGTTTTTAAGATTAAGATTTCCTTCAGTTGTATATTAAATATTTTGATGCAGAAACTCTTTAAATAGCAGCATTTTGCACCTTAAAATATAAAATTTCCCGGTGGAGGACTCCTACACACCCCTTTATTACGTAAGTAATATGTACACTTTCTCTACCAGTGACGTCCCCCCCCCAAAAAAAAAAAATCAAATACTTACGACGCCGATGCTTTGAAAGAAGAAACGCTTGGGCTACGCGATACTTTTGGCACAGGGATAACAGAAGGGAAAGTTTTGGCTCGAGACAAAGGTAGAAAGTGGTGGGGATAATCTGTGTAACGTCACAGCGGAAAACGCGTAGCAGTTCGTAAGTTGTTGGCAGGGACATCACAAGTTGCAGAGAACTATATACAGTTGCCGCTATAGCCACTGACACGATGGTTTGTAGGTGATGCTTATCACTGATTGGTCGCAACAGAACAAGTATCCAGTAGATATTTCATGGACATTTGATATACGGCGGCGTGTTCACAGGAGTGTACAGTTCTCTTGTTTGTTAGCATTAGGGAACTTTTCGTCAAGTCATAGCAACAAATCGCGTTCTTTACTGATAATTAGACCATAATATAAGCTGAACTTGTTCCCATTCACTTTAACCATGTAAAGTAACGTTTAGAACACGAATGTAAACCCATTATAATTTAAAATTTTAATCCTGCTCCATGCAGAAACAGGTAGTGAATTTAAATAATTTTCTGAAATCAAAAATAGCATTATTTGGTGTGGAGATACTTCAGCTGCTATTAATAATTGAGTTCTCGACAGTTTATGGCAACGAAACGAGGGATAAATGAAGCAGCGACAGCGGTTACGAGAGATCCATGAGAAAACACATTGTTCAGTAACAAAATTCAGCAATATTTCAACATACAGTACAAAAAACGTCTAGTAACTTCGTCAAGGATGGAACTCGAATAGTTTAAATGGGCTACAAGTTATAACTGCTATATCACAATGGCTCATATGATATATTTGAAACTATAAATATAAATGTAAGAAAAATTTGCCCTCAGTTGTGGATGTCGGCGTAACTGACAACGGCTTGTCGCCATTGCAGTTTGTCAGATGGCTTGCGATGCAGCAAAGCACTCCATCTTCATCTGAATGTCTTTGGATGTGTTCGCGAACTGGAAGTCGTCTTCCAACCGTATGTTATCTTCACCGGGTACAACATTGTTCGAAATAATATTGTAACAAGACAGTGCTACGCCACGTCCTCCTTTCCCGTACTTACCACTGCTGTCAGTGACATGTGGCTGCCTCTGCCTTCCTTATCGCTGACGTCATAGTCCATATGGAATGCGGGTAGTGGTCTACTTGAATGACATTTAAAATTCATTAATAATAAATCTACATTAAAATAATAGAACGCAACAGAAATAATTGTTCGTTAAAATTGTTTCGTTTAGATATACGACACGTTTAACGCATATGGCAACAGCTAACTCCGCGGCGCTTACTGAAAACAGGTCCTACGTCATCAGCCCTTACCGAGTCTTAATACTTCGGTGGTCACTGAAGTAAAGTATCTTCGAACATGGTAAACACGACTCGGATGGGTAACCGCCAGCTGGTGTATACATGAAATCAGGTTGGACTACTATACAGCCACAGACTAAATAGTAAAACAGACGCGAAATGACATGGCGGCTCGTTTGATACTGGCTATTTCACTTCAGTATTCCTAAATATTCTGTGATAAAGCTGAAGGAAAGTACAAGGCAGGTAACAGTTGGTTACACCTTCACTGCATGATTAACGATTTTTTTCACGGCTTACGTTCGCTGCGGTTGTAGAATAAACTTGAAACTACCTTACATTATTTTTAAGTTACAACATTTATTGAATAACCTACACCACGTGAAGGCGACGTTGGCGAAGATGACGGCGATGTCAAGGAGTGACGCAGGATCAGTACATCAAGTAGCGATAGGGTAACAAGCGCGGATGGTGGCGGTGCAGTTTGGGCGTGTTTTGAAAGGTGCATTTTTGTGTAAAAGATGAACTAGCAAGTTCGACTATTACTGGAAATAGTGAGGGATCGCTGCGGGATGAGGCGTTGTACAGGGGCAGTGATTAGTGTAATCTTAGGACTGTCTTGAGAGAGAGACAGAGAGAGAGAGAAATGAGAGGGAGATTAACTGTATGCTAAAAGTAGGAAGTTTAACTATTAGCAAGATGAACTATGAAATGTAATTGTAAATATTGATGTACCGAGTTTTAGATTATATCTGTTACATTATATTTTGAGCATTTTATAACACATTAAGGAGTTTGACTTAATTATTTTATAAAATTCACCAAGTCCCTACGTCTTTATCGAATCTGGTTGCTGCCAGGGCAGTTCACTTGCAGCAATATTTTCGTTTCCGCTTTAATAATAAGCTAATGTGGACATTTATAAAGATAATAGTTATTTATTTGAGCTCTATTCTTCAACATTAGTTCTTGATAGTAAAGTTATCTCGTTTCCGTAAAAAATCATTAGCTCCATGTATTTTAACCGCATTGGTGCGGAATTGTCATTCCCAATGTTGCGCAATCAAGAGAAAAAAACGTCTCGAGAATGTTCTGGTTAAGTGAGAGATTTTGGTCAGCAGTTAACATCGAGGTCTTGAGCGCTAGTAAGGGGTGACATTAGGTGAGTATAGAGCACTACCGGATTGAAAGAGCGGGAAACGGGAGATCCCGGAAGAAACCCGCCGACCATTGGCATCGTCCGATTCCCAAGTACTAAAATATGAGGACAGACCCAGCCGGGAATCGAACCCGTATCGCATTGGTGGGAGACGGATTGTCTGACCACTGGGCACGCGTTACAACCTGTCCCAGCTCACCTCCCGCCTCCTTTCCCCTCTTCCCGTCATTGCTGTTGCCGTAATTAAACGTAACTATATCTCACACACGCCCTTCATAAAACCCGAGACTTACATTTTCTGTTATCTAAGTATTATTAAGTAGTTATTTCCTGTATGACCGATCAATGTTTATTGATTGCTGTTAATAGTATACACTTACGATACAGGCGTACATGTGTTTTAATTATAGAGAGTCCGCACAAAAATATTTTAAAATGCAATTTGTTCGCATTATTCCAGATACGTATGGATATCTGCTAGAGTATTATTATATACTCATCTATAAAAAGCGAAAACTATTATAGGTGCGTGTGTTGTGGCGACATACAGTCCTTAGTACGAAACCAATACATTAACTATTATAATATCCTTTATTGCCGTACTTATTTGATAGAATTATGCAGAAAGACAGGTGCCTGTAATGCAAATACCGGCGTCGCTTTACCTAATGCTTTAAGCATCGTTCTTAAGCCAATTAAATATATCATGAATATTCTGCTTTTTTATAACTCGACTAGAATAAATTTGATGGGAAAGTCGTGCTCGTCACAGGCGAACAGTACAAAAAGCCGCAAACTTCAACAACAACAAGCATTTCCGTAACACATTAATATTTCCCATGAGTGATTTTCCGATTTCGTAAAGCCTATACACAACTGAAATAAGAATTCTATCAGATAGTACGCTCGCAATGAGTTCGTCCTTGGTTCGGAGCTCGAAAACTATACATGTTCATCACCTGTTCGTCAATATTCGTCACCACTTCGTCAAAACTCGTCACCACTTCGTCAACATTCGTCACTGCTTCTCCAATGTTCGTCACTGCTTCGTCGATGTTCGTCACCACTTCGTCAACATTCGTCACCTCTTCGTCAATGTTCGCCACTGCTTCAACAATGTTCGTCACCACTTCGTCAATGTTTGTCACCACTTCGTCAATGTTCGTCACCACTTCGTCAATGTTCGTCATCACTTCGTTAATGTTCGTAATTGCTTCGTCAACGTCTGTCACCTCTTCCTCAATGTTCGTCTTTGTTTCGTCAATGTTCGTCACCACTTCATTAACGTTCGTCACCTCTTCGTCAACGTTCTCCACATCTTCGTCAATATTCTTCACCACTTCGTCAATGTTCGTCACTGCTTCGTCAATGTTCGTAACATCTTCATCAATGTTCGTCACCACTTCGTCAATGTTCGTCACTGCTTCGTCAATGTTCGTCACAACTTAGACCATGACGATGGGCTGTTCGCCCATGTTCGTTGCCACTTCAGCTGTGTTGACCACCACTTCGTCACTATCGAGGATAATAGCAGCATCCGTAGCTGTGTTGTAAGCATCGCTTCTGCTACGAAGACTTTGTGTTCGAGATTGAAATACAATTACTTGAAGCTTATGAGTGTCCGTGTATGTTGACTGGTACAAAATATTCCAGATTCTGGTACAACGATATTTATATTTGCCAGACCTAATATGAGGTCGGGTTGCGGTAGAACAAAAAACGTATAACTGAAGAACCACGGGCCAAACACAACAAAAAACAAGTTTCATTTTAATTTAAGATGTATGTACACGTAACTTAAAGGTAAAAAATATTGGAGGGCCTAAACAAATAGTTACAAGCACTGCCACCAGTTTAAAAGTAGTTCCGACGCCTATGGAAGAACTTCAGGTTTTTTAATTGTTTACAAATCTTCAAATGGAAGTTTAACATAAACAGTATTTCGAAGTTCTAGATACAGACAAAAATTAAATTAAAAATCCTATACCATAACTTACAAACAAGAAAATACTAAAACCAAAGTACGAAACGTTACTGTGCGATACTAGAAATCATATACCAAAGTTCAACACAGAAGAAAATTCCTGAAACCAAATATGTAAAACGAAAAACAGTCTTTAAAGGTCTAACGCCGAAAAACCAACATGCATTATCCTAAAGGGAGAGAGAGTAGGAGAGAGCACGAGAGGGACAGAGAGAGTAAGAGAGAGGGAGAGAGATAAAAGGATTACGTACACAAAACACTTATACGACAGGGAAAAACATTTAAAGAACATAAATATAACATATAAAAAATTGAACAAAAAATAACAAGTTAACCATTCCTTCTACACATAAGCAATATCAAGCATTTCAATGTGAAATTTATGTATACGAAAGTAACAGCATAAATGTTAAGAAAATTAAACAAAAAACATGAGAAACTAACTCACAGAACAGGTACAGGACAACAATATAAATTCCAAGAAGTCTAGCACATGTAAAAGCTAAAACATGATAAAAATACTTAAAATTTATAAAACTGGTTAAAATAATATTACTAGGCATACATACAAAGGAAAAAAGTATTAGGTTAAAGATAGAACGGAGACAAGGTTAGATAAGTGACAAGGTAGGATGTCAGGTCAGGTTAGGTTAGGTTATGATTTCATCATAAAAATATATTAAATAAAAGGCATAACCGTAACATAAATTCTACCAAGCCCTGACAAAGTAAAGCAAGAGTAACGTATTACAAGAATTAGAAGAAGACATGTATTACTAGAGGTAAAATAATACTACCCTACACTACTTATAAACACCTTACAGAAAAAAAAAATATTCTAAGACCTACACGAGTGGAACATATTCAATGCCTTACGAGAATGTAACATACTAGAAGAATTCCTAGCAGTGTACTATGATATATTACAGAAGGAAAGTGTCCTAAAAACGAGAAATTTTATTAGTGTAGAAATTAATAAAGCCTTGCAAAAAGGTGTTGAAATATCATGGTGTCTACCGATAGCGAAGAAAGAGTCAGGTGATAGGATTTAATAAAAGAATTATATACTATTTTGGTGAAGCAACATTTGAGCTATACAGAAACATTATGTAGGTTCTGGGAACATCGAACTCAGAATTGGTAAGGTTAGTACCTTTGTACCTTTAAAAAACTACTTTATGGGCTAGCGCTCCTAGCGGTGAGGCTAGGAAACAGAGACGGACTGAACCAGTAGTACATATAACACCAATGCTATCTAGCAGACGACACTGGAACCAAGACGATTGGTATAGCTACTAGCTCTCCTGGTGGAAAGACTCAATACCAAAGTCTTAATAATCAACGCCACCTAGGAGATGATCTGTAACTACTGGCAACCCTACATATAGGACACGGTCGTAGAAGAACAGGTCTGGACACTTGCCTATCTAACAATGTATTTTGCTTGACCCCCTTGTTGATTGGCTGTAGTTCGTCAAGTTACCGAGAATGTCGTACTTTTTGGCGCCCACCTGGGGTGAAGTCCCATTAAGACAAACAGGAATACGCTTACCTACCTCAACCTCTCCCATCCGTTGCGTCGTAGGAACAGAAAGAAAAATTGCAGCGATGTGGGCGCCTCGGCCGCGGCCCCACAGCGCACTCGCAAGGAGGGAGGGAAGGGGTTGTGCACAGAACACAGGATACGTCGCACACTTCTTGGCAACACTCTATCCGCAGATCGGCGATCATGGTCACTAATTCACAGCCAGATGCCCCCCCAACCCCGCACTTAGAGCGCACTCGAAAGGAGGGAGGGAAGGGGTTGTGCA
>PNEQ01023300.1:0-36594 GCA_003012365.1 Medauroidea extradentata
TCAGTGAACTGGTGTGCAGTCAACTCCCTGACAACGACCCTCTGTGAGATATTCTGAGGCGGCCTCACATCTTACGTCGTAATACTTGACTGTATAAACTGTTTTATTTATATTCTGAATATATTCTGAGGTTTGCCATGTCTAAAAAGGATTGAAAGATCACCAGTTTGTGTTATTTTCGACCACAAGAATTAAAATATTCATGGGGACCTGACGTTGTTTGAATGGTGTTCCTAAGAAAACTTGACTTGAGTGATTTTGTTGGACAAAGCACTGCATGCCGCTCTCCGGCTCAGCTAGGCGAACACCTTAAGGGCGTTCACGTGACAAAAATGTATAATGTTATATTTATATGGTACACTGTTGGTTTTATAGACGTTACTTCTGACTAAATTTTCCACATGTGACATTTTTTTACTTTCATAGTCTTCCCATAACTGCATGTCAAAATAAAATAAAAAATGCAAGCTATGGGAACCTACAAATAACGAAAACCGATTTACTTACGCGAAGAAAATTATTTATACTGATATGAATGCTACGGAAATTTTTTTTATTTATGGCAATATGGCTAGGACCTCTAATTTTCGCGGAAAGATTGTTGCCCCACATTGTTTCAGTGACTTACGTGTACATCTGTAGTTCTGCTTCATAATCAGGAATTGGACGTCTTAGCTGTGCGTTTCTTGGGGTTTTACTGGCAAACACAGACTTGTGAAGTTGTAGTAACGTTATTGTAATTGGCAAAGTCAAATGAAAGACTTCACTTCACAAAAACAAGCTGCTGATAACCATAAAGTATAAAAGCAGATGTGCACGTAAGTCACTGAAACAAAGTGGGGCCAAAATTCTTTTCGCGAAAATTAGGTGTCCCTACACACGGCCCATAATGTCTAATTTCACTGTAAATTATTTCGTTCGAGTAAAGCAGTTGTAGTTTATTATTTGTATGTTCCCATATCTTGCAAATCTTGACTTTGACATGTCGCTATGGGAAGACTATGAGAACTAAAAAGGTTGACAAGTGGAAAGTGTAGTCACAAGTAACATCTATAACACTAACACTATCTCATACAAATATAAAATTATTCATGTTTGCCACGTGAACACCTTCGATACATAGTACTACGTTAAGGTTACAGGCCACAACAAAGTCAATTTTTATTGTCATAGCCTTTGACAGGACGCTTTTCGGAAGCGTTAACTTTACAAGGAACAACCTTATCAAACAATTTTTCCTTAGTGTAGATATTTTTGTTTTCTTCTACCCGGGAACCGTAATACAGAAATATTGCCACAGTCTTATCTCCAGTGTGCGGTGACGCCACGTTCAACTGCCGGGATATAAGGACCAGTGGGAGCTAATTAGTGTCTCCAGCACGGGGCGGCTGGAATTCCTGGAGGTTCCAGGACGTCGCTGTAATTCCAGGCGCCTTGGTTCCGCTCCAGCCGCCTGTTTACACGGACCGCACCGCCGCGCGGCGCGTTTTAATTAAATCCGAACTGGCAGAGAAGGTCTTCGTATTTCCCTTCCGGTTTCGCTGCAGGAAGAATGGGGCAAGGGAACACTCTGCTCTTATCCCCCCCCCCCCCCTTTTCCAGCAAATTCCACTGGAGTGAACGTCTCGTCCCGGATAAAAGAATGTTCGGAATTGTTCCAACTACTTCGAGAATGGATTTTTAAAATGTTCCTTGCCAGCTGTGTTAATTTTGCTCGGCACTGAAATAAAGGTATTGTTGTTGATAAAATATTTCTGTTACGGGGCCTCTCTACAAGTGGATCAAATACGTTGCAGATAGTTACGTCTATTCTTTTTTTTTTTAATGAAACTATTTAACGCTCACTATATCTGTATACATACGAAAAGAATACACACTTCAAACCATGACGCTATAGTTTAAAAATTAGGCACGCTTATTAGAAACATCATTTTCGATCTCATAAAAATGGTCAAAAAGGGCTATTCCAGACAACCGTATCTGGAAAAATAACAACTGGATTCTAAAAACGTAACAATAGAAACAAGCGTTAGACATTGAACTACGCTGGACACAAATAATATAATGTGGTCACAGCTTAAAGTCCCATAGGAAAAAAATAATAGTAAAGCACTGCACGTCATCTGAGTGGCTGCACGGAGAGGCGATAATATATTACATACGTCTGTTTGTGGTACTCTTACCACTCCTACCTCACACACACAAATTAAGCCTATCTAGGCAGGCCTCTTAAGGGTGCTCAAATTGCGATAAAATCATAATTTTATGTTTTTATGAATTATTGATAGTTTTGTATATACGATACTTGTGAGTGTAGTTTCCTCTTACAAAACAATTTTAGCTCTCATAATTTTCTCATAACGGGGCGTCAAACTCATAATTTGCATCATGTAAATAGTGAAAACTAGTTGACTTATGTACGTGAAAACCTGTGCAGTGAAATAACATGCCTTGGGATATGTAACAAAGTAAGTATTAAAAAACCTCCCAGCTAACAATTTTTGTATTTAAAAAAAAATTGCTGGGTTTTCAAGATTTTCCTTGTACTTTTGCGTTTTTTTTTTTTAATTAAAAATATTACGTGTGGCCTTCAAAATGCACTGCACATGAATTATTTTGTTTTAGTAAATCAAACGGGTTTTAATATTTGCATGGTAGCGTAACAAGTAAATTTTTACTTTGATGCATCGTTATGAGAAAACTATGCGAGATAAAATTGTTTCGTAAGAGTAAACTGCACTCACAAGTATAGTATATAAAACCTACACGATTTCATACAAGTATAAAATTATGACTACCGCACTTGAACACCCTCAAGGGTAGGTATCACACCCCGAGTGCACACTTTCAACCTAGGAGCTATAGTTGTCTGACTTTATCTCAGAGATGACATGAAATAAGATTCTACAAACGGAACAAGACGGAATGTTAAGGACGGAGGAAACTGGAGTACCGCGAGAAAACCCGCTGACCAACGGCAACTTCAAACACGTTTCCCACACGCCAAAAATATGGGACGAAACGCGCAGGGAATTTACAAGGATCGCCTAGCTATGTTATAATTATACTGTCAGTACGCCCTATAAAGTAACTAATTAAATCAATACATAAAAATAACTAAATAGACAAATAAAGTCAAAATTGAAATCAATGCAATATTGTTGCTGATGTTCTACATTCAAATTGTTCGCACTGGGACAAACAAATTGCAAGTGTTTGCGTACGGCCGTGCACATTGGTACAGTGTTAAAAATAATGAGATCTGGAAAAACAATAAATTAACAGAACACAGTAGGCAAACACGAGCCATGGACGTATGTATAACTACGTGAACCCAGTACATTGTATGAACGAGTAGGCTTGACGTCTTGTCGACAACAAGGGCATTAGGGGCGGCAACTCGCAACTTTACAGGGCATGAATTTACCCTTTTAGCACCATCTTTAAAAAAAGTACATGTGTGAAAACTGAGGACGTATATTTCAGAGATTTGCAGTTATTTATAAAAAATGATTCATAATTTGATAACAGTTAAACTAATTGACTATAAAAATATACTGGCAATTAAAGATTTCCGTTAGTTCATTGCAGTCTGTAAACATATTATCTCTAGTAAGATTTACTTAAAAAAAAAAAAAAAACTGTACAGCATTAAAATCCAGGTCTGATATATCAGCCTCTGACATTTTTCGTGAAGGCAACGACCACCGATATTTCAGCTCTTGGCTCTAAAAGGTTTATAGAACCACAATAACATTCACCGTGGAAAATTGAAATCAGAATGGCCGGAGCGGTGAATCGAACACGGAACCTTCCGAATGCGAATGCAGGGTTTACAGTCGCACTAGGTCCTGAGACAGTACAGTTAGTTCTGCCTGCATAAAGATTGCACTTTTGGAACCGCACTTGCTTTTTTTCGTTTACATTATTTACTATTTCCCTAAAAAATTTATTTACAACAAAGCACACTACGGTACTTAAAAGATAACAATCTAAGGTGACAACGATAATTAGTTATTATTCTAGAAACTACAGTGTTATTCAAAACGTAGTGAAAGCAAGAATCATTTTCTTTCCCAGTTTTCGAACAAAAATGTGCATAACGTGTACTTACGGGGAATTAAAAATGGCTTTGAATGTTTCTTGCAGTGGGACAAAATAAGGAACGAAGTTTACTGTAAGAAACATTCTAAGACATTATGGTATTCAAAAGTTTTTCAGTTTATCGTGAATCATTGGAAAACCTCCAAAGTCTGATGTCTACAACACGTCCAATAAATCTATTACCGCACTATTATTGGATGATGCAATTTGTAACACGTGTGAACAGTTTTTGTGACATATCACACACGTTCTGTATGAAAGTTGGGCCTGACGGAGAGAGAAGCAGTCTAGTTTAACAAAACAATAATGGCTTTCGCTTGTACGTGGAGTTGTTACCCTATTTGACTGCGCCGATAGAATCCCACTGTTGTAATATTTGATGGCTAGAGCCACGTTTATATGGCGAAAAGATTTTTGTACCAATCGGTTTGAATGTCTTATGTGCACATCTGCAGTTCTCCTTCGCGGTCTGTGATTGGACGTTGTAACTCTCCATTGTCTTAGGGATCTACTGGCCAATCACAGCAGTATGAAGTCACAATATCTAGAGACGTTGGTAAATCGCGGGAAAAGTTGATTGTTTGCTAGGCTCCAACATACTATGTATAACACTGAAGGTTTTGCACCTATATTGGCTATCGTTTATATGAAGTACCGTGTCCCTCTACAACAGACCCAATTATAACTGAACAGTTGTAACACAGAACGTATGTGGTTTGCCAGAAAACTGTTCGCACGTGTCACGATTGAGATACTACAGTTTGTTGGAGACTATGTTAAATATTTTCGCGATTTTCCAGTGTCTCTAACAATATCCTTATTTAGATTGGCGCAGTCAATGTCTGAACAAAGACACGTTGACAATAACCATGAAGCAAAGCTACAGGTGTGCACGTGAGTCACTGAAACAAAGTGGGGCAAAAATATTTTCGCGACAAAATCGTAGCTGTATTGATGGCTATTGTTGGTTTGCAAACAGCTATGTTGTATTAGACGTACATCAGCCAATCATATATGTAGCAAGAAACTGCAGTATTTTTTAAGGGTATGTTGGCATAAAACATTTTGGCGATATACCATCATCTATGTGTTGCAGTGTGTAAGTACAGTGATGCTCGGAGGACAGGCAGGACTCACCGCGTCGCTCTCCTTGCAGGAGCTGGAAGACAGACTCTCCCAGGATACACCAGACCACATGTTCCAGCTGACCACACGTGTCCTAGCTCGTCACCCCACCTCACTGAGACGTCAAGACGTTACTGCGCATGCGCAGGGAGCCAGCCCAGAGTTAGGCCCCTGTGCTGGAGGGGGAACACAGTCCTCCCCTACTTCTCCTACAACAACACTAGCGAAGATATTGCGACCACGTGCGAGACACACCCACACTCCTAGCCACCCACTACGAGATCCTACGTCACTAACATAAGTCTGTGGCCACGCCCATCTTCACGGACATCGGGGGAAAAAAATTAAGCATTCGTTATACGTATATACATGCATAGGAACCCTTTTTTTTTTTGCGAAAATAATTTTGCCTCACTTTGTTTCGGTGTCTTACGTGCACATCTGCAGTTCTGCTTCGTGGTCAGTGATTGGATATTTTAACTGTCACGAGCCTTGGTATTCTACCAGCAAATCACAGACGTGTGGTGTTGCAGGAACGTTATTGTAATTGGCTCAGTCAAATGAAATACGTCTCTTCACACATACACGCTGCCAATAACCATGAAGCAAAACTACAGATGTGTACGTAAGGCACTGAAACAACCTGGGGCAAAATTCTTTTCGCGAAAAACAATGCAGAGTCTACGTTATTATTCAGTAACAGACTGCGACGTCATTGGACACTGGTCCTCAAATTAACCGTTAGATGACACTCGTGAAAGTTCTCCTCGTGGCAGAGTACACTTCCATAAAACACTTTCTTTTCACAGTAAAATATTTGTTGCTGCATAGAATAGAAATGTTCTTTAAATATGAGCCACTGCAAAGTAACTTTCACAACAAGAAAAATTTTTATTTAAAATTTACTGTAATCGGAACACAAATGTGTTACTATTAGCCTAACATATTGTAATACAAATATTTATGGTGAAGTTAATTGTGGCATTTACACCACAAGCTTTATGGTGAAAAAAAACATTATCCTTGCTAAATAGAAACTGATATATTCCAAAAGACCCTATAAATATAAATTATAGTAACTCCAAACACACGTTTTCATGGTTTGCATGGTAAATATCCACAAATGAATGAGTGAGTGAGATATTTTGATCAGCGCTCAACATCGAAGTGAGGGGTGACATGAGGTGGGTGTGGAACACCGTCGGAATGAGAAGGCGGGGGAAACGGTAGATTCCCGAGAAAACCCGCCGGGATCGGCATAGTCCGGCAGGATTCCCACATGCGAAGATCCGGGGACCGACCCCGCAGTAAATCGAACCCGGATCGCCGTGGTGGGAGACGAATAGTTTGACCATTCTTCCACCGTGACCCATGTCCTCAAAGGGAAATATTTGTTAGTTGTAAAGGGACGTGTCTACAGTGCGGGACTAGGGTTCTCTAGCGGCAGCAGGCGTCAAGGTCGCACGAGGACAATGCTTGGGTGGGGGGCAGGGAGGGGAGAGGAATGGTGGGTGGGTCTAGTATTAGTCACCAAGACGCCATGTGCGGAAGATGGCAGACGTCGCATACACACCAACACACAAGCCATGACATCAGCGTCCAATCTGGTCCTCTGTCTTACGTCTCACTGCTCGACCTACCACAGGATGTGCAAGAACTCACGCAGGACTACGGTTAGCCCAGCGGTTAGGGAGCTCGCCTCGGGGAACGTTTCCCGGCAGAGTCGACGATAGTGGTGAGGCTTGGGTGCGAAACAAAAGAAGCGGTACTTAGCAATGACTAGAGACGGGAAAATATAGGGGGGGGGGGATTCCCTGACAGTGAAATGGTCTTGTATTCAGTTACAATTTTATTATTGTCTCAGCTACTCCCAGAAAGTGTCGAGTAAATCAACGGCCAATTGTGAACGTGATGTATACATATAGTTGCTGGAATTATAGCTTGCGTATAAAGGAAAACTCGAATTTTTCAGGTCTCTAGCAATAACTATAGCCTACACAGCTATGGAATTTCTGTGGAACATTACGGTATTCGGTGTATGTAAATCTACAGCCAATAGCGTGCAAGAGGCAAGGCACGGATTCTCCAGTAATACACTCATTGGTTGATTTCAGCAGATATGCCAATGCCGCGTGCTTATTGAGTGTGATGAGAGATGTTGACAGAAGGCAGACCTAGAGCCACTTGGTGGTGGGGGGAGGGTGATGAACGTTGGTTATCCTGCGGTGATTCGCCCTTGCAATCAACAGTATGAGGGTGAAGGAACAAACAACACCCAGTAACTGAACCCAGAGAGGCAAGTGAAAATATTGACCACCCCGGCCGGGAATCAAACCCGGGCCAGCAGCCAGTAGCGTTAACCAGTGAGTCAAACGGTCGGACTTTATTGTGTATACTCGGGTCTAATATAGCTTCTCGTGAAGTTATCAGACCTCGCTCCGCTACTGGTCGAAGCTGACTCTCGCTTTTCCTCGGTAGGTTTTATCGGGGATATTCTGTAACCAAAACATCTTCAATCCAAATTTAAAAAGTTAAGCACCCGCAAAATTCGTGCAAATGTTTTCAAAACAATATGTAATTAAAACCCGTGTTTAATGTTTCTACGACTGCAGGCAGACCACAGTAGTTTATTACTAGGTGTGATCCGCGGTGGCCGAGTGGTCAGGCCAATAGCCGCCCAACATGGCGATCCGGGTTCGATTCCCGGCGGGGTCGGTCCCCGGATTTTCGCATGTGGGCGGGTTTTCTCGGGGATTTCCCGTTTCCCCCGCCTCTTCATTCCGGTACTGCTCCATACTCACCTCATGTCACCCTCATCAGCGCTAAAGACCTTGATGTTAAGCGCTGACCGAAATCTCTCACTCTCACACTCATTACTAGGTCCAGTAACTCCTGGAGCCATATTATGTAGCTTCTCCTCGGTGACATCAGTCATCCGTTACTGACTTTTGATAGTGTCAGTGCTACAGTTAGTCACGCGTGACTGTCTTTCAATGGTATTCTGTTAACCATTTTTGTAATGTTCTTTAACAGCTTTGATATAGGTTTGGCAACATTGTAGGTACCTTTCCGAAACCATTAAAATCGCACCGTAAATGTTATACTACTGGCCATTAGTAGTAACACGCGGCTACATGGTTTACATCTTGCTGTGCGGCAACGTGAAAGTGTTTTTAGGTTAAAGGTTGGGTAATGGATCAACTTTGTGAAATGGAGGCAAACATAACGAAGTTTCGTTCTAACAGAACGACTGTTCGGAGTACGAAATAATGTTGAATTTCATTAGGGAAAATAAAGAATTTTTCAGAGGTAAATTTTGATACCGGAATGTTTTTATTTTTCGTCTATGAACAATCGCCTAAATTCATCTTCGTCCGTTTCTGTGAACGGATTTAGGGTATCACGTATTTTCCTCCTCATCAATCGCATTCGCCGACGTTTTTCCTTATTTTCGAGCTCATCTGCGAAATCTAACCTTCGCAATGCCGCCGCCATATTTACAATTTCACGTACACAATCCCGCTAACACCACCTCCCTAGTTGCTGTTACATAACATCGTCAGCCACGGCACCATGAAGAGTTACAGAATTTATTAGTCTCGTAACCAGAGATTAGAGAAACATACAGATGAAGCATGAGGTATGTTCTTAGGCGAGGAGTATGAAGCCTTGAGACGGAAGGGGAAGGACCCCATCCGCCATATTGGAACCTGAGAAATGTTGTTTATTGCCATAGCAACGAGTACAATGCGACTGCGGGTTGGTCAACCATAACCTAGTTTCTCAATACACATATACAGGAACAGCTGATTGTACTCCGCCATATTGCAACCTGAGAAATGTTGTTTATTACCATAGCAACGAGTATAATGCGACTGTGGGTTGGCCAACCATAACCTCGTTTCTCAATACATATACAGGAACAGCTGATTGTACTCCGCCATATTGCAACCTGAATAAACAAAGTCAGCTTAGCCTCAGTATGAGCTGCTAATGCTCCATCTGTGCTTTTCTCTTATCTCTTCTCGTAACGATAGTCACGTGGTGACTGTCTCTACGTAAGGAACGTATGTGAACACAATACAGCTACAGAATAAGCGCCCTGAGTGTACACTGGATGATACTCCAGTGAGCAGAAAGTTCCAGCTCTGCAGCGTACGACAGGACTATAATCTTGCATGCTTGCAGGTTTGTTATTGGTTCATAGACATCCTAGATCGCGTATAATTGATAGAGCCAACGATTTCTTGAGAGAAGAACTTGGTACCAACCGTTTCAGTGGATTGCGTGAACTTCTGCAACTCTGCCTCGTGGTTAGAGGCAGAGTATCTTTGGAGAGGCGTCAGTCATTTGCCATTTGAACAATGTTACCGCGATACAACGATTCTGTGATTTGCGGCTGTAAACCCAAAACGCTGAGAGTATACTTCGCCTGCCTACTGGTCGTGTGTTAGTGTGAGTGAGGCACGGTGCTAAGGACGATGTTGATCGGCTCATCTGGTGAGGTATCGCCTCTACCGCAAGACACTGGAACTACGTGCAGTGGTATCGTAGATCACTCGCCTCACTGACACTTTCAGTGGTCACCCCATCTTTTTAATGGTGAAAAGTTTTAAGCAAAGTCCACTGCATGCTCCTAGAGTATATTCATACGAATCCCGTGAGTAGTTTTTCAGATATGACAGGTTGGAAAAACAGTTTTTAGCCGTTTTGAGGAGCTCCGAAATGATTGTTCTAACCGACGTGTTGCTTTGAAACGACTCTCCAGTCATAGTTTGGAGTGTATTTATTTTCGTACATTGACACATTGGGCATATGTGGAATAGTTTCTATAAAAAACGCGTTTACAAACATACTTCAACACATTATAAGCGCGTCGTAGGCAAAGCCCTTAAAAACCTCCAATCACTGGCCACGAAGTAGAGCTACAGATGTGCACATAAGACATTGAAACAAGTTGTTGCAGAATTCTTTTCACCAAACATCAGGGGCTCAAGTCATGAAGGTGGGCGCCGTCGAGGATAACTTTGAAGTCCTCGCACTTTAGTTTTGCAGTGGTTTCGAAAATATTTTTTTTAACACAAATTAATACACAAATGTAAAATTCATCTTTACAGTTTTAAAACTCAGATATCATCGTTTGTATATGAATTTTTCTGTTGCAATACAACAAGCGTATTTTTAATTTCCCCCCCCCCCCCCCTGCAATATCCCATATTTTGTTGTCAAAATTAGCCAACGTGAAGCAAAGAAATTTTTTGCTAGCAAACTATATATATATATATATATATATATATATATATATATATATATATATATATATATATAAACTCTGGCAAAATTATGTATCGTAGGACTGTACACAAAATTTTTCAAAGCATTTGGTTAAAAAATATTCTAATTATTTGCAAATGCTTGAAATAAATGAAATATCATGTCCTTAAGGGGCCTCTCTAGCTAAGCTGTGATTGTGTGTGTGTGAGAGGCAGGAGAGGTAAGGTTGCCACTAACAGACGTATGTAATGTATTATCGCCTCTACGTGCAAGCCACTCAGTTGGCGTGCAGTGCTTTGCTATTGCTCTTTTATACTATGGGACTTTAAGCGGTGACCAAAATATTTTATTGTGTCCAACATAGTTCAAAGTCTAATGTTTGTTTCTATAATTGTGTTTTTTGGAGGCTGATTGATAATTTTCCAGATACGGCAGTCTGGAAAAGGCATTTTTGGCCATTTTGAATAGGCTAGAAAATTATGTATCCAATATACGTGCCGCATTTTTAAAAATATAGTGACATTGTTTGATGTGTGTGTTCTTTCATTTAGCCTATAATGTGCGTTAAACAGTTTCGTCCAAAAGAGACTAGTCGTAACACGCTTCGTTTTAAAAACTACATTGAACAATATTTAATTATTAAAGATTTATAATTAAGACAACGAAAAAAAATTTTTTTTCTCAATTCTTTTACAATTTTATTACATTTCCACTGAAGTCATGTCGTGAACATAATAAATTTATGCAAAAATAAAAATTTGCACTTAAAAAGAATTAAGGACACTGCATAAATATTTATGTACTGGACTTAGAAAGTTACTTAATATGGATGGAGCCGAGGAACCTACTACTCTTAAATGCGAGTTATGTCTACCACATAAACAAGCTAATTTTAAAACATTTGAATTTGAGCCGGTGCTTGCCAAATACCATGTTTGCATTCATTGAAGATATTATTTAACGTAGCGAAGAACCGTAACTAATCGAGAAAATGGCAACACCCAGTTGTTATCCGAGCCTTGAACCCAGGATTCCACTGACAGAGGACAAGCTTGTATGTAATCAACAACACCAAGAAGGTACAGAAATTATAGAGTCACGTGATTGCATTCTACCAGTTATTTTTAACGGTTTCTTGTCCTACACGCTTGGACTAACTCTTCCAAATATGGTGGACAAGACGCCCACTCACGCCAATTATTGAACGACCAATTACTCCAGTCCACTTCGCACGTGAAAATAACTTCCGTGTTATAACTGTAGTGATTTAAATAACACTTAGGTTGGGTACTGCGGTGGCCGAATGGTCAGATAGTTTGCCTCCCACCGAAGCGGTTCGGGTTCGATTCCCGGCGGGGTCAGTCCCCGGGATTTCGCATGTGGGAATCGTGCCGGACAATGCCACTGGTCGGCGGGTTTTCTCGGGGATCTAAAGTTTCCCCCATCCCTTCATCACCACGCCACTCCACACTCACCTCATGTCACCCCTCACCAGCGCTGAAGACCTCGATGTTAAGCGATGACAAAAAAAAAATATCTCGCTTGTTTCGTGTTCTAGCTCAAGTTAAGAGGACGTGGTACATAATTCAACGCTAATAGCTTTAATCTATAACTGTAGGTTTCTTGAAGCCAATTTGCGAAAGTTAAACAACAGCAATCCTAGACAATAGTTTCAGCCAACGTTTTAAACAAAATAGTTTTCAGTGTTGCGAACTTCTGAGGCACAATCTCTGACGCCGGAACCTTGTGGATTTAACTGCGGCGCAAGAGATCACGCGTAAGGAATTAGTAATTCTGGATAAATATTTACTCATAAAGTTGGCAAATACCATTATCTAGGATTGTCATTGAGTGATTTATCCACATTGGCTTCGATATAAGCGTACAAATCAATTGATGTATTCAGCGTTTATATATCTACCACACACTTGTAAAGGCTTAATATTAAATATAAAATACAAAAAGTGGCGGGTATTATTAATTATAACTTGAAATATTAAATTGACCCAGACGCATCACGTTGTTTTAAACATATGTATTTGTTACTTGAAAATAAACACTTTGTTGCAAGTAACAGGTGTTTTATTTCCCAACTAATTGCTTTTAAGAATCATCGAACTTTCAACAGCTGATATGTAACAAACGAAAAACACATCAGGTTACACCACCGTGCTCATCATGTCGCCTTTTTAAAAAAATTATAGCACATGACTATAACAGTTTTTTATTGTTAAACTAATATTTGGGAAAGCAGGTAGTTAGTGTGAGAACGAAAGATCTTAGCACAGCGCCTGTCATTAGGCAACCACTACTACAGTACAACATAATCAGTTGCATGTCTTACAGGCGAACCGCTAGCAACTCTAGTTTCTACTTTTTTTAGCAATATTAATTTTTTACGCCTAATCGAGAGCAGATATCTAAAATTCGTCTGACAATTTTGTTGAAAATAGTCTTCTCCACGTTGACTGGTTGTGTCACGGCAGTAAGTACTATGGTTTTAGCTAATTATGTAAACAATGAAAATCTGGTTAATTGACTTTTCAGTCGCAACCGTATAATTTCTTACTTTGAAAAAATTAGCTGTCACGGCGAAACCCATTTAAACAAAACTGTCTAACATATTCATGATATTTACTATAGTTTAAGCTTAGAAAAATACTCATGGCAAAAACCGCATGACGTTAAGGGGATTGGTTCACGGCCATTTTTTTTATTTTTACAGTGTTTTCCCCGCTGCAAGCATTCCTGAAGGAGTATCAACATTTTTAACATTTCAATCTTTAGTTAGTCTACTACACCTTTTTACATTGTTAGATAATAAATTATTTTCATATTATTTTACACTCGTTGAAATAAAATAAATAACACAATTCGCGTTATTTTTTTAAACAAATGTCATATAATATGGAATATATTTATTATGTAACAATACAAAAGAGTGTCATAAACAAACATTTAAAGCATGTAATGATTCATATATGGAAACGCCTTCAGGTATGCTTGCAGCGGGTAAAACATTGTCATATAAAGATGGCCGTGTACAATCCACCTTAAAAGTTCACTATGCGACTGCAAGAGGATATCTACTGCCCGAGGTTTTGTGTACATCCGGTGCACCGGCCTTATATTTTTAAAAATAGTTGTCACTTTTTTTTACTCGAAAAAAGAGAATACTACTTACTAGTGCTGTATACAATAATAAAATATCTACTCGGGAACAAAGACCGTCGAAATGTGATGACCAGTTCATATGTTATCAATGATTGAGTATTCCAGTCACTCCCTCAACATCATATATTTCCATTTACCTTAAGGGCGCCGCCTAACCGCGCGTGAGAGGCTCAAAAGCGACGGAGCAGTAAGGTCGACCTTGAAGCATGCGTCAAATGCCGCATCACCTCAACGAGCCAAGCCCTGAACTAGCGTGCAAAGTTCCTGCCGAATTGTTTTTTCTATGGGACATTAAGCGGTGACCATATAATATTATTGGTGGAAAGTCTGCAACTAAGTTCAGTGCAGGTCGCAATCTGAATTTCTCATATATTAGGTTAGTAAATTTTGAAGTACGGCTGTCTGAAAAGGTCAAGTTTAGTCATGTTGGAGGGCTTAGAAACAGTGTTTTAATGAGCGTGGCGTCTTAACAATGAGGTTCCGACCTTGCCTGAAGTTTGTTTTCTTTTCGTACGTTGGCAAAATGGGCACACGTGGAATAGTTTCGTAGAAAAAACCTGTTTACGAACACGCTGCAGCGCATTTGAAGCGTGGGGTAGGCGGCCGCCTTAAAGATGATGACAGATGATGGTTCATCGCGGGAAAACTTGAGTGTTTGCTGGGTTTCAATGTACGTTCAGCATACCAAAATTTTACTGGCTTTCGCTTGTACTTGGAACTGTTCCCTATTTGACTGAACCAATAAGAATCCCACTAGTTATGTTCTCTCACGAGGAATACTACTTGATAAGTTTTACGAGCTCGTGACACAGTACATAAATATCAGAGGTCAACCGAGAACTTCTTGCAGTACATTAACGACTTTTTATATATGTATACGAACATAATATATCACTCTACACTCCCTTCACAAGTGTCGAATAAATCACGACGCAGAGGACTGATAAAGAGGTTATCTAGCAAAAACAAGGGTATGACGTGGCAGTAGGGAACCACTTGTGTTCTTATTTCTGGGTCATGCATGGTACTGCAGCAGTCGCTGCAAGAAACATCCGCCAACACATGACTAACTCGCCTCCTCATACGCAATATTGTGACGGCAGGAAAAACACTGCTTCGACATTTTATCCTCAATCCCATCCTCGCATACTTTTGCAGACAATGAAGTCAGCATTCTCTTTTACAACTACTATACTATATCCAGTCCAAGATTGCAACAGAAATAAACGCTGCCACAGATGAGCTTCGATCATTGGTTGGCTGGTTAATTAACACTGTCGTTGCGTCAGGAAATATATCCTACGCTAAATTGTTGTGTTTTAGTTCAGGATAAATTATTAAATAGTTCAGTTGCGTTTTTCTAACCCACTGTAATATATAATCACTATGAACACATGAAATACTATATGTGCATGGAACTTACGCGACGACGCCACGTCCATCGTGATTCCATTTCCTCCACAGCGAGGCGCGATTCCGTTTCTCCACTGGTCGCCAGTCGATACGCGGAGGTGGTGCGGCGGTTTGTTGCACAGCCAATGTCGTTCAGGCGGAGTGACACAAGCTGCAATCTTGGAATGGATAGAGTATATTATCAAGCTGGCAAATTCTCCACTAATGTAATCGTTGAACGACTCCTACAATGTGCTAGTATTATGAACCGCGGCGCAGTCGGGCGGAACCCCCCCCCCCTGGAGGTTCCAAAACCTTCCCCCCTAAGTCACAAAAAAAATAAATCAAAAGATTAAAAATACATTGATCAGTATAATATTGAATGTTTTGTTACGAAAACTGGTAAAATTGCACTGTTTTGTAACTTGTTTTTCCGGGAGAGGGCCACCGCCCCCCCCCCCCCCCGCTTTAAAAGGGTGGTCGGTGTTCATTATATTTCTCTCAAGTTAAGAGTCTTGTGTACCGGTTACAAATGTCCACCTTTGACGCGTGGGAACAGCGTAACGATAAGAGCCGGTGTCCCACGCTTAACGACAAGAATATCGCCTCTATTCACTTCACAACGCCCCAAACTAACTTTTATCCTATGGGACTCGAAGCGGTGACCCTAAAATTTCATTTTTGGGCAGTTTGAAGTAAAGACCAATGCGCGCATATCGTTTTACACTTTTACAAATTCAGGTCGTATTTCCGGAGTTCTGGAAGTCTAAAAAGCAAGTTTTTAGCCATTTTGAGAGGCCCCAAAATCGTGTTTCTAACAAGCAGGCTACATTTTTGAAACGTGGGAAGAGTAGCTCCAAATTTGTGTTTTTTTCCGTAGCTGACCGCAATAGGAATTTTTAAAGTGGTTTCGCGTAAAAAATATTTCGCGCGACACACTACAACGCCGTAAACTGAACTGTTCTGTAGACATGCGCTATTACGATCGAATGTTGCCGAGTTGAAGGAAAAAATATCCTCAATACAACAAAAAGAAAAAAACCCGGAAAGCTGTTATCAGCTGTTGTCGTTTAACATACGTACTCAGCGCACCTAGTATAACTTATCTGGAGTGATGTCACAACATTTTGGAATATAGAAATCATGACGGCCGGAGCTGGGACTCAAACGCGGATCCTCACGGACCAGGAACACTGCTCTAAAACATTGAGTAAAAAATGACTAATGTTTAAAGACCAAAATGCGTGGCCTCTACTTAAGTGGTCGGTAATGAATGGCTCTCCACGCTGGTGTGGAAGCCCGCTTCAACCCTGTTAGCCAGTATTCCAGTCTTGAAAAACGACCCTTCTCGGACAAAGACCGATTCAATACTCGCAGAGGCAATTTATCTACCGTCGGCGAAAGTATGCACAGCACGTGCGGGGGCGATATTTCACGCAGGTTACCTCGACCATAATTATTTCAGGGAGGCAGAAACGACATTTGGAAAATGAAACACAAACAGAAGAGTTTTCAACATGCCGGTCGTCGTATCTCCTCATCTCACACTCTGATGAAATATGTTATCAGCCCTGTGCTACACTCCTGCTGATGCCAGGCTAGGAGAAAGGGTTAAAAGGGTACAAAGAGTAGCGCGCGAGACAGCTGGGGGGAGGGGGGCGGTATTTCACACAAGTCACTCCTCCCCCTTCTCCACCAGACACCTTCCACCCTAGAGCCCAGACATAAATCATAACTACCCCTCTATCCCCTCCAACAAGGGCGAGGAAAAGAACTAACAGTATATGAGGTGAATGGGAAGACACGGAAACACGCTTGCTGAGACCGACCAAGGCATATCCTCTCTTATACAACATGGGTCAACATTGTTGTATCGAGGGCCGCAGTTGGTGAAGTGGATAACGTACTCGCCTCCCACGAAGAGGATCCAGGATTTATCCCCACGTCCCTCGGTTCTTCACAAGTAGGTATCGTGACGATACAGCTACACACAGCTACAGATCGTACGATACAGCTATATAATTAATGTAGAATAAACAGCGACGACGAATGAAACAGGAAAACGTAATATAAACTACGAAATACAGTACAACTTCGCGGCAAGCAACATTGTTATGTAATGTTCGAATATATCCACCCCAAAATTTCAAACCCTAAAAAAAGCAAAATGTTTGCTTGGACCCGGCCTTTGATGCGCTTTAAGTCCAGTGGATTGTGACAGTTAATTGGGCACTTAATATTAACGCTAAGTAATGGCACTCACTAAGCAAGACAACATTTGCTGTTTATTGTTGAATGGAAAACAGAAGGACAGTAAAGTAAATTGTCGACTAAAATTTACATAAAATATGTACAACACACATTAAGGCTGTGGTCATAGAATTGTAAATGTGAAACAGGATATTACAGTTTGTGTTCTGTTTTACCTGTCAAGTTTGATACCAACCCTTTCTTACTTGACCTACCATTTAGAAGTATCATACTGTAACTTGCTCAGTACGATACCTTGTACCTGAGACGGGAAAAACTTGCGAGTTCACTGACCTGTAGGCTAGCCTGCAAGAACATGTGTGTACTGAAGCAGACAACAGCTGTTCATTGGCTGTTCTCTGACAAAGTGATACCACGTTATTGGCAGATCCCGGAAAAATCCGCGTTTTATTTTAGGCGCAAGCTAGAATTCCAGCAACGATATGTCTGTATCATGACTATAATAGGCCGTTGACTTACTTGACACTTCCTGGAAGTAGCTGAGCCAATAATAAAACTGTAGCTGAATACAGGCTCATACAACAGTGTCAGCGAGCAGCTAATAAACAGCTGCTGTCACATTCAGTACACATATGTTCTTGGAGACTAGCCTACATGTCAGTGAAGACGCGAATTTTTCCGGCCTCTAGTTATTGGGCATGCTCTTAATTGCTACTTTTTTAATTTGTTAAGCACGGACCTTATGCTCCAATTTTCAGTCGCATTCGATTTGGAAGACGAGTAGTGTTTTCCAGGATATAGAGAAATATATTTTTCTCTTTTAACTTAAAATACTAAGAATGATAAAAGAAAAAATATAACAATCTCAATGTCCTAAAAAGAGCACTCGGCTTCCAAATAGTACACGACCACGGTCGTAGAAGAACAGGTCTGGACACTCGCCTGGAAACATGACCCCCTTGTTGTTTGGCTGCAGTTCGCAAGTTACCGAGAATGCTATACGTCTGTGGTGCTGCAATCAGGGCGGTCGGACTCAAACTCCGCCCACATCCCGCCCACTAAGATAACCAATTCATCAAAACGTATTTTTTTTTATCAATTTATGAAATACTTCCTTTGCTCACAATTTAAAAGCATTGCTCCAGCAATACTTTATAATGTTAACAATGGAAAAAAGTGGGCGGAGTTTGAGTCCGACCGCCCTGACTGCAGCGCCAAAGATGCAGAACATTCTCGGTAATTTGGTAGGTAAACTGCAGACAAACAACAAAAGGGTCAAAGGAAATACATTGGTAGATAGACGAGTGTCCAGACCTGTACATACTATTGAGACAGTGCATACGACGGTGTTTTTAAGACATGGAGGAATTTTTTTTCGCTTGTAAGGTAAAATACTAAAAATACCGCACAAATAAAACAATTTCTTTGTCCTGAAAAACAGCACTCGGCTTCCAGCTCGCATGCGACTGGAAATTCTAGCATAGGCCTCTTAGGTAAGTCATGATACAGACGGTTGCAAGAAAGACACGAACTTACAGTTTCTTGAATACTTGAGTCCGAAATAAAGCGCGAATGTTCCATGTCCTTGCATATACCAACCTCGATAGTATACGGTAAGGTACGTAGGGATGAAATGAATCCATATTCCTGTATAATACACTTAAGAGTGCGTGGTAGATAAAGAAAAGCTGAAAACATCAATTGATTTCTACGCTTTTTTCGAAGCCAATATGGATAAATTACTCAATGACAATCCTTGATAATGGTAACTGCCAACTTTACGAGTAAACAATCATCCAAAATTACTAATTCGTTACGCGTGGTCTCTTGCGCCGCAGTTAAATACACGATGTTCCAGCGTCAGAGATTGGGCCTCAGAAGTTCCTAACATTGGAAACAATTTTGTTTAAAACGTTGGATAAAACTATTGTCTAGGATTGCTATTGTTTAATGTTCGCAAATTGGCTTCAAGAAACCTAGATTAATGGTTTTAGCGTTGAATTATGTACCACGATCTCTTAAGAACGAGGTCTCAAGAGCTGAGGGTGAAGTGAGGTGAATGGAGAACACTACATCCTCGCACGAGCAGGGATTCGAACCCAGGACCTCTCACACGGTAGACAGGCGCCTAACTGACTGCACTACGGAGGCCGATATACGAAAAGACTCTTCACTACTGACAAGGAAGAAATGTCACTGTTAAGACACTGTACTCATTAAAAACACAGTTTCTAAACCTTTCAACCGGATATATGTATGTGAAACTCAGATAGATATGTGCATTGAAATTCGCTATAGATAGAACCAGTGATTTTAGGATGAAAAGATTTCTGCAACAATCTGTTTCAATGCCTTCTGTGCAAACACGCAACCGTGCTTCTTGGTCAGGGATTGGCTGTTTTTAACTCTCATCGTCTAGGGTCCTACTCTCAAATCACAGATGTGTGGTGTCGCGGTAACATTGTTCTGGTTGATGCAGTCAAATGAGCCAAGCCTCTGCCCTATTATATTCTGCCAATAACCACTACGTACCAATAACATTATACGATAACTACTTAAAGCGCCATAGCAGAAATGGTTCAGAAGTGACCTTGCAAGCTAGTTCAGTACTTGGTTCGTTGTAGAGATGCGGCGTTCGTGTGCGTCTCAAGGTCGCCCCTATAGCTCCGTCACTTCTGAGTCCGTGCAGCAACTGTGCGAGGGACAACACTTCCAACACAGACGTGAAATGACGTGGGAGAACTTGGCACGTTTCCTATTGGCCTGGCTACCGACTAGCAGGGCAGCCACCTTACACTGATTGGCTGTAGGTGTTTCCGTCATGTTGCTGGCCAGGGACGCCATTTTACTGGCGTGTGTGACTGTTATTTCACTTCTGTATTCCTGAGTATTCTGTGACACTACGTGGACAGAGCCGCAGGGAAATCATATACGGCGCCTGTGAGCGCGGCAACCCGCCTCGCCTCCTAGTAACTAGTTCTCTCGACGCTCGCCAGATGGCAGCACGGACATGCGAGCTAGCTTCCAGTACGGTCGATACAGCATTAATTACCGCAGTATTCTAGCGGCAACTGCTCCTTACATGCTCGCTCGCCCAGTTCTCAAGTTTAAATACGAGTAAATATAATAAAGTGGTAATAATACCCTCCCGAGATTAATACCCTGCTACTTCAACAAGTGGTCTGTTAACATAACCTGATTTTCCTCTCAAATGCTTTAATTAACACTTCGAAAATGCATTTTTAAAGCATTAAAATAATGGTGTATTGGTGCAAGCTATAATTCCAGCAACTATATGTCTGTATCATGATTATAATTGGCCGTTGACTTACTCGACACTTCCTGGAAGTAGCTGAGCCAATAATAAAACTGTAGCTGAATACAGGCTCATTTCACTGTCAGCGAGCAGCTAATAAACAGCTGATATCACAGTCAGTACACAAATATTCTTGGAGACTAGCTTACATGTCAGTGAACACGCGAAATGTTCCCGTCTCTAACTATATGCCGTAAGAGGAAGCCAGCTATAGAAGTTTATGCACAGCAATGCCATCTAGTAGCTAGTTATAGCAAAATGGATATCGCTAATATATTTATTCTCCGTGTTCAAATGTATGTGTGTATAAATTTCCATGGCGATCTGTTGAACGTCATAGAAGTTGATGCGCTGCATAGCTGTCTGGTGGCAAGTTAGAGTAAAATTGATAGCATTAAAACTTCCATGAAAAAATACATACACGTGCCAAGTTTTATGATAATCGATCAAACGGTGTAGGAATATATCTATCCCACACACACATAGCAACATAAATTTTATATATAGATATAAATGATGGTTTATCGCGGGACAACTTGACTGTTTGCTGGGTTTCAACACACGTTCAGCTTACCAGAAGATTACTGGCTTTAGGTTGTACTTGGAGCTGTTGCCCTATTTGACTGAGTCAATAAGAATACCGCTATCGTAACATTTTATACCTGTTATTGGTCTGCAGACAGCTACGTTGCGTCAGAAGTATATCACCGAATTATATATGTTGCAAGAAACTAGAGTGTTTTCAAGGGTATGTTGGCACAAAACATTAACCGCGATATACCATCGTCAATATATATATATATATATATATATATATATATATATATATATATATATATAATCCTATTATATAGATAATAATGAGTATTATTATTACTATAACTGCGTTAGTCCTATCTCGGAGACATCGCTTTCTGTAGTTAACTTTCAGTAACTGTTTAGATTTTGTTATTTTCTACTGGTTTTAAACTTAAACTGTATAGTTTTTTTCTTCATTGCATTAAATAATATTTTGTAACATATTGTTTACTTTCATTGATGTGTAGTTTTTTTTCTTGCTGTGTGTTTTAAACTGCTAGGCTAATGTTGTCATAACAGACAGTTTGGCTGACACTACAAACATGTGCAAAAATGAATAAAAATAAATTATTATTATTATTATTATCATCACAAAAGCAGAACCAATAAATAATAATGACATTAACCCGACTGAAATGATACTATGGTCTTACTAGTAGAGTGGAGTGGAGTTGTTAGAGCGACGAGGTAACAACTTTAAGATCGCCGCCTACCCGCGCGTGAGAGGCTCAAAAGTGACGGAGCAGTAAGGTCGGCCTTGAAGCGCGCATCAAATGCCACGTCGCCTCAACGAGCCAAGCGCTGAACTAAGAGTGCAAGCTTCCCGTCGCCGTTTTTACTATGGGACATTAAGCGGTGACCATATAATATTATTGGTGGAAAATCTGCAGCTAAGTTCAGTCAGTGCAGGTCGCAATCTGAGTTTCACATACATCCGGTTAGTACATTTTGAAGTACGGAAGTCGAAGAGGCCGTTTTTAGCCATGTTGGAGGTCTTAGAAATAATGTTTTTAATGAGCGTGTCTGAAGTTTGTTTTGTTTCCGTACGTTGGCACAATGGGCACACGTGGAATATTTTCACATTTGAAGCGTGGGGTAGGCGGCCGCCTTACGAGTGACGTCAGGTCGGATATGTGTGGTAAAGCAGACGGAGATGACGATGTTTGAGGGTTGGACGAGCAAAGTAAGGCACTGCTCTGGTTAGCGGTTCACTACCCGGGTATACAGTGATATATGAGGCACTCTGTCCGCCACGTCAACCTCTACATCCAGGACTGACCTTGAGAGTTAAGGCGAGACGAGGACCGCGCAGTCTGGCGCTGATGGCCCGAGACCACAGACCACAACTCACAGCCCTCTCTGGGTTTGTTTCGCTCCATCTCTCTTGTTACTGCCGCCAAGGCACGAGGTCACCACGACCAAAGATCTGGCAACCCTGCCAGGAAAGGTCATTTTAACACTTCTGTTGTCTCGCCAACGGCAGTGGCTTCCGCTGATTCGCCAGTATGTAGGGCAGAGTAACGAATCAGTAGGGACCCCTGTTTTTGCGCAAATAATGTTGCCCCAGATTGCTTCAGTGCCGTACGTGAACATCTACAATTCTATTTCATGGTTATTGGCAGCGTGTCTATGTGAAGAGCCGTATCTCATTTGACTGAGCCAACTACAATTACGTTCCTGCAACACCACACGTCTGTGATTTGCAGGTAGAATACCTAGGCTCGTGACAGTTAAAATATCCAATCACTGACCACGAAGCAAAACTGCAGTTGTGCACGTAAGACACCGACACAAATTGGGGCAAAATTCTATTCGCGAAAAACAGGGGTCCCTGTGAATCAGGTACAGCCATTGCTAAATATGATGGAGCTTCTGTTTATTAGGTTTCAACGCCTGTTCAGTTTATCCGAAGATGACTGGCTTTAGCTTGTACGTGGAGCTGTTGCCCTATTTGACTGAGCCAAAGAGAATATCGCCATTGTAATATTTGATGCCAGTTATTGGTCTGCAGACAACTGCGTTGTGTAAGATGTACATCACCAAGTTTTAATAAATGTTGCCAGAAACTACAGCGTTTTCAAGGCTATGCTGGCACAAAACATTTTCGCGATTTACTATCATCTCTAGCCATTGTCTTTGGAGAGCTAAAGAAGTGTTAAAGTGACCCATCCTGCAGGGTTGCCAGATCCAAGACGGCATCCTTGTACTAAATATGGCTATGTTGTAGTCCACAAACTCTCGAGAGTAAATGGAATGACAAACTGAAGTGCTTAGTTGGACTAAGATTAATTCTATTGCAAGTTAGAAAGAGGTCGTATTTTCTTATGGGAGAGTTTAGCATAGGGAAATTTTTGCTCCTGGTTGCAATACTATAGCTCGCTCGTCTAAAAAAAAACTGATAGGCCGTAGTAGAATTCTTTTTAACTAGGTTTTCCAAAGAGAGAAGTAATTTAACTTATTTTTTAAGTGAAAAAACAAACGAAGTTCAGTTTTTCAACTTTCAAATTAATGTAAGTTTATATTCACGAAAACGCCGCGATTGGTCAGTTCACGCCTCTAACCGACACCAGCGCAATTAGCGGCAGAAAATGTCCCTTGCCAGACTTTTAACCCTGAGTTTTCTAACCTGAAGTAGAAATAACCTCAGTCAGATATACGCCATTGCAGTGAACGTTGTCCAGTTGCAGGAATCTCATAGTTACATCAATCAAGCGCGAGGAACTGAGCAAAAAATAACGACGAAACAAACATAGGCATCCAGTAATGGCTGCAGACAACAAACATACAAGTTATGCCTAATTATTCTCCGTTCACTCTTAGTTGAGTTTTAGGATAAACAAAGCAAATTATAAACAAACATGTTCATTGGCTGCCGACCGCCGTGCACTGTGATCTCGCATAAGAAATAGATCTTTGTTATCTGTCGTGTACATATACATTTACGACTCCGTCACTTAATGAGAGAGTTTTATTAACAAATATCTAAAATATACAGACGTTACAAACACAATCTACGACGCTATATGTTTATTACTATAATTATGGTTAGCGGACGACACGTCCGTACAGTTGGTTCACGAGTTATTTAACGACTGACGCACTGCTAAACGCACGAGTTTCTTGGTACACTTGCCAGTATTTAGAGACGTACGATACTCTGAAGATACCAAAAGTTTAGTTCAGTAATAGTTACCACAGTAAAAATAAGTCAGAAATATCACAATCAGATATAATGTTTTATTTTTCAAAGTATTTTTGGACGTTAATGCGTCAATGTTGTGGTTACTGCGAATGTTTTCTTTCGTTCGTCCATTTTCCGTTCCAGTTCGTCCGATCCACGGCCGCGTGGTCCGAACCAAAGTTCCTTGTTCTATTTTGTTCCGTCCTCGCGTCGGTTTATATTTACGTCGCTTGCAGATTAGGTTATGTGATGCTGGACGTGAACAGTGAAAATGTCTTGCACGGTTTTCGAAACGTGGATGTATGTCTTCATTACTGAAGAAACTGTGGTGATGTTTATAAAGCAAGCATAAAAATCTCGCATAGCAATCTTTTATGTATTAAAAAAACAATATGTGTCGTGAATTATCGACAGATTGCTTGGTGATTTATAAAATGTAAATTTTCCAAAACGAAGTACAAAATAATCCAGGAGGACTTTACAGTAAGTGTAATCACTCATCTTGTTGACAACTTTTTTTCTGCATGTAGTACCAAATTTTCGCTACGTTAATACCGGAATATTTGAATACAATCGTTAGTCATGACTTGACAATTACTATTAAATTGTGAAATATACGGTAATTACACATGATGAATAATTTATCAAGTTCTTGTGTAATTTTTGGTTCCCTATGTCGATAACACGTACGAAATTTTCACGCAATATTGTTTTAATATATACGGCGTTGTTGTTTCCAACGATGCCGAATGTACACACTTTTGTCGGATGGAAATAGTACTTCAGCGCGACGCAGAAATTGAGCCAATTAGAAGCTAGCGAAGTGCAATGATATAACTTTATTTGTTTACTTCAGGACTCAACTTAGAGTGAACGGAGAATAGGAATATAATCCATTTGAAACTGAAACAAAAAAATGAAGTAAAGTCAAGCCAGACAAGGAGGAAACAAGGTGAATGAAAATGGTGACAATGATGGGAAAAGACAACGAGGAAACACAAATGAGCTCAGCAACAGAAATGGTAATAGATAAGACAACACAACGAACATTAAACAGAAGACAATTCATCATTAGGCACATGAAAAATCTGAGAAACCACAGCAGACAGTTCTCATTTATGGGATGTACACAGAAAAAAAAAATTGTTTTGTAATCACTTCAATTTTTTTGTCAATTAAATCCGCAGAGCATTTTTGTTATAAACCCCAAATATTTTGTAGTGTTCACTGAGCAACTTTTTTTAAATTTACAAATTGATAAACTGACCAACGACAAGTGTTGTGAACACTGTCTGTTCACAAAATTATTTTGTAGGGTCTACATTGACAAAATATTTTGTAGCCCCTACAAAACTTTTTTTTTTCTGTGTAACTTTCTGTTCTACGATCAACGTGTTAAAAGGTTTGTTCAAGCGGGTTGTATCTTTTACAAACTTTACACACAGAGGTCTAGTCGAGTGTAGTCGAGTGTAGGTGGGTGTAGTCGAGTGTAGGTGGGTGTAGTCGAGTGTAGTGGGTGTAGTCGAGTGTAGGTGGGTGTAGTCGAGTGTAGGTGGGTGTAGTCGAGTGTAGGTGGGTGTAGTCGAGTGTAGTGGGTGTAGATGGCCAGACACCAAAGATGCGAGAAGTGAAGAAAGTCCGTCAATTGTTTTGTTTATGTTCTGTGTTAAAGACATGGCAGTTAAATGCTGTGAGATATTTAAATACAGGCAAAGGGGGATGCAGGTAACGAATCAGATAAAGAACCTACTGTTCTAGCTCATAGGCTATTTCATCAAATCTATAGTGTTTAGCTAGAATTGCGATTTTGAATCAAATTACATTTTTGTTCTATAATCTTACTGCAGGTGTCCATTTCATATGTTACATAAAATGCAATATACTGGAATCTGAATGTGCAATATTAAATTCATTATGTTAGTTTTACGAGCTGATGTCATAATTATTTGTATACGATGTAGTGTGACTGGACAGTCATTCAATTTGCAATTGAGTACGTCCAAGAAACTGAATCCAGTCATGCACTCCCATTGCACAGTCCTTTCAAAGATCACGAAGTAGTGTGTAACATGACCCACAAAACATTACTAAAAACTGGCAAAACATTAACAAATTTATTTTACACACCTCCAAAATTAAATTAATTACAATTTTTACTATAATCAGAAGTTCTCCTTTCTGATTAAACACCGGAAAGGTTAACATCTTAAAAAGTGCAACTACATGGAACACCTTTCGAAAACAGCGCCAAATTCTTCTACACCCTAACTGCTGCACCTTACAGGGATGGTGTAAAGTTGTGGCACCCAGGTGTGGAAGTTGTTACACCTGCCGCCTGAACGCTGTGGTTGTAACCTAAACGTCACTTCACGCAAGAAAAACGCGAGAGTGCAGTTGGGGTGCAAAAGTTGCAGCTTGGAGTAGAACACCTAAACAAAGCTATCATTCCTGTGTTTATTATTTTTTTAATCGTGTTGATATTTTCTCACGTAAGCCAATCTGGAACAAGCGGTTTTTGTAATCAATTTAGAGAGGCCTGAAATCCATATTTCCTATCAGGCAGAGCGTGTTTTGTTTTCGTAGTTGTTAGACAATTTTATTTATTTTACGTTTCCGAGCCATAACATTTATTCAAATTGTATCATCGACATTTTCTCTTCGACAAAACATAGAATATACTGTTGGTAAAATGCTTGTCATAAATAACAATGAAATCTTTCATTAGTGTGTCATGCGGAATCGTTGCAAGAGAATTCTTGACAGTTAACCAATAATTCTCTTGCAATGATTCTGCATGACAATTTAATGAAAGATGCCATTATTATTTATGTCAAACAGTTGACCAAGAATAGATCTTATGCTTTGTCGAAGAGGAAATTTTAATAATACAATTTGAATAAATGTTATGGCTGAAAAACTTAAAAGACAATCAAATTGTCTAACACTCCCCGTTCAGGTGTATATCCAAATTCGTTGCTATCAAACAAAATAACTTAAAGATTTTTTTTTTAATTTCCTGTAAAAAACATTTTTACAGTGTAGGCTACTGCCTCGGTTCCTTACACAGCCCGTCTTTCGCTGTAGAAAATATATGTTCCGAGAGACTATTCGTCTTAACATGCACAACGACAGAGCGGCTGTGTTGTGAGCGATTAGAAGAAACTAGAAAAAGTGTTTGGTATGGAAATATATTTGGTAGAAGTGTAAGGAATGCTTGGAGAAGGAGCAGATGGCACGGTAGAGGGAAGAGATATCGTGTTAGATGATACATGGTGAGTTTCGTATCCCTGGTCATAAATCACACGAGCTGTAGTCGCGTTGCCAACATCACGGCAAACAAGTTACAAAAACAACCGCAAACGAGGATGAGGATCCACGAACCTCTCAGTGAAGAAAGTGCGCTTCAGGACGCCAAAAATTGTACAATTGAATCGTGTAGTAGAGAAACATATGCTCGGTTGTTGTTTCAACAGGATATCTATACAACATAAAATTCCATAAATGAAATTGGGTCACATAAAAACAAGGGCAAACAGATAAGAAAACAAAGTCAAAAATTAAAAAAAATTTTACAAGAGTCAGCCCAGACAGACAACCAAAGTTTGACAAACAGAAAAATGTATTAACCACAGCTTGTTTTTATTTGACCAGATTCTATTTGTGGAATCTAATTATGTGTATGTATTATATCGACTATAGCATACTCTGCTCATTTGTTTTTCCATTATATTTAGTTTTCTTTGACAGTTATCTATATCGCATTGGAGTTTGCCCAAGAAACTAAATCCAGTCATGCACTCCCATTGCACAGTTCTTTCAAAGTTTTCATTGCCATGAATGGTGAAAAATCTTGCTAGCCTAATTTCCATAGTGCTAGCTTTTGAATGTCAGATACAGCAGTCAGTTTTTTTAATAGAAAATAACTAATTGCACTATGATATCGTGTGATGGTTTCTTTTACATGGTAAATTTTTAAAATCGAACTAAGTTCTGAAATTAAAGAAATATTACATATTTCAAGGTGTAAGATTTAAAATTATCTATATTTAATCGAAACAGCTGCGAAATTTTTAATCGGGGGAAAACATTTTTAACTTATTTTGCCAATATGTGCTAGGACCGTACAAATAGTGTACGATCCAAGGACTGGACCGTACGTTCGTACACAAAGCGAAATTACCGTACATACACGATCAGGATCGTACGGTTGAAATAGCAAATATTTATATTCAAACGATGTGTTCTACAGGGACGAGGCGATATTCGTAACGGACTCGGAACATCCGGGAGTTGTCAGAGGACGGGTCTCAAGTTGTCCATCCTGAGGTCTTGTCGAGTGTCCTTCAAGAGCGGCTCGAGGGCCCGCACATATCGATTATCGCCTCTTCGACTGCTCGTACAATCGATCACAGCTGTTGGCTCGGCCGCGGCTCTCCCCGGCACGTCTTCAATAATTCATGTCACCCGTCACACACCAGATAAACCTCCGAGGAAAAAATAGATTTATTACGCCCCGGATGGACGGAATTAAAACAGCACCAGGACGCATCAGTTAAAAACTGTGTCCTCGGGTCGGGATGCAAATGCGGGCGGGAGACATGCTTCATGAGGTCTATTGGGGAACACCTGCGTTGAGAATATATTTCAACTTCTTGTCGTTTTACTAGACTTCATATCCGAAGTGCTAGGGCTGTACAACAAGTTCAGAAGAGTGACTCGACATAACGCTACAAGTCTCGAAGGACACTGATGTGGTGAGTGGTAAGAGGATTCAACAAAATGTTTTTTCTAGCGCGCATACCAGAAATTTTTGGGCGCACATTAACACTGGGAAAGATGAAAACAAAAACTCTGCAAAGTTTCGGCCTAAAAAAATTTACAGCCACAGTGTTTAAATTGAGAACTAATGCAATATACCAATTCCGTTTCAATATAACAATTTTAAACATTGTTCTTTCAGACAAAGACAATTGTGGGTAACATTTATTATGTAATATTGGGACAGAAATTATTTATGTATACGTTAATTTCTTTCGTTACTTTAAATTTAACTATTACATTACATACAGCGGCTTAGACAGCACTACAATTTCAGAGAAATATTTCCATTATAATCTCAAAATTTGCTTTCTCAGATTTCTCTACTTAAAAAAGTACTACCTTGATCATAAAATCATTCCTGTGGCGCTTTTAATCCCATAAAACAAGACTACAAGAATGTAGTGTCTTAGTCAGGAATGTGTTGACGCGCAGACCATATAACTGCCATATCAGCTCAAGTGAGGAAGCCTATCTCAAGTCTTACTCATGACCGAGGACCGGTAGCTAGGAAGCAATAAGTGTGACCATGTCACGTGACACAAGTGCTACAACGCCACTATGAGCAAGTCAGTGTACCGGCCAGCAGTTTGCCGTTTATAACTCACCTAAACATCACACTCTGCATTACATCTATGTATTTATATTGAACCTCACTACGCTGTATAATCTGATTCATTTCCAAATGCTAGTTTCCTGTACATACAGTTATTACATTCGGAGATGCTGCATTGAAAGAAAGCTGTCTTCTGACTATGTCGGAGAGCTTCGAAATAGTAATAATAGTAGGTGTGTTGTTTTCAGAGTTTAAATACGTCATTCCCAAAAACACGTTTTCTTCTCTTAACTAACAGCCTGGAGATATTTTCCGTATTTGAGGTCATGAGTCGCTAAGGGCTATCCAGGCATTCACATTACCTACATCATAGCCTCTACGCTCAAGACAATGACCTGGCGCGCACAGTATTTCCGTTGTAGTCTCACATCTATAAGAGGTTCGAGTTTAAGTGATCAATTTTGAAATATTCCTTGTCTAGAATAATACATAAGGAATATTATTATTTTGACTTTCAGACTGTAACTCTTGATTATATCACAATCTATACAATCTGATTGCTACTCTGGGTGGTTTGTTTAATGTTATACAAGGTGAAAGGCAAAATACGTATTATCTGACAGGTAAAGAAGTAACTGATATTAAAAAATGGTCACTTTATCCCGAACCACTTGTTCCAGAACTTTAGCAGAACTTTTACGAAAGGGCTGTACGAAACACAAATGATAGTCCATACTAATCCCTAACAAAAACATTTTTAAAATTCTGTTAGTACTTAGACGTAATTCCGGAATACTGAACAGTAGTTAAATTATATTTGCATGACTGAAGTTTTACACACATTTCAGCAGGTAAAATGACGTAGACGGCATCAGCCCAGTTGTAAGACTAGTGTTGCCACCCTAGCGGCAAGTTAGCTGTGGTAACTAGGGAAGTCATGCGAGGTGGTAACGATCCACAGAGAACATGAGCTTATCTCGCGACACGACAACGCCGAGGTGAACAAGAAACAAGCCTCGCGTGCCACCGACAAGATGGCGCGGCTCACAATCAGCCGACAAAAGTCGTTGCAGGGGAGGGACAGCTGTCAACTTAAACCTACTAGTTTTTGAGGTGTTAAAAGTATTCGAATTTCATTATTAAAATCCTCGCTACTTTACACAGAATCTGTGGTTTATTTAAAGGTAGTACTGATGAAATGTTTGTATTAGTCTACCTTGTAGATACGTCAGTAGTAGAATATTGATAAATTATGCACAATGATTAGTTTCAGATGCAGTAACAGAACACACATGCGAATGCTTGTGGCGTCAGAAATTATACCAAAACATTTTCTTTGCTAAAACGAAGTTAAATTTTCAGAGATAAAATTTAAAAAAAAAAAAAAGTAGAATACATAAATTCAAAATGTCGACACTATATCCTTATCTCGGAATAAAGGCGGTGGAACGATGGTAATGTCTAACCAGCCTGTACACGTCACTTGAAGTTTGCGCATGTAAGATACATTGTACAGTCGGAATGAATCGATACAGTTAGGTACAAAGTGTTTATTAATTAATTATCTTGCATACAGTTATGTTGATTTCGGCTGATTTTGTTTCAGTATGGTTGTATTTAAATAGGAAACACACGGCACTATATTACGTAATTTCGCTGCCAACCATACAAGCAGTAAGGTAACTATAGTTAATGTTGAATTATATGCAGTAACGGCTAGCGACATTTTTCAAAGGTTAAATTTTTTGTGCTAAGTTTATCCCGAATGACCTGTTGTAATAAAAGTCATGGTTGAAACATCGCAAGGAGAATCCTTGTAGTGACGCATAATCACGATATTTGTCAATTGTATCATTTAACAGTTAAGCACCCTTACAGCCTCTCCCCTTCCCAACATCAGATAGTATTTAAATTTTTAAAGTAATGTGTAACTCACTTCTTTAAATAATAACAATACCATAACTATATAGCATACCTCCAGCCAGACGGTGCTAGTAAGATACAATACTTGTTCAACTGTTGTCTCATGTACAATTCTATACGCGTAACTACTGCCATATCGTATGTGCCCACAGCAATATTAAATTATAAAGTCTTAAGCAAATAAAAACTCGCACAGTAGTACCCGAACGTATTATGTGAATTTAATTATATTACCACATCGTAAAAATCATTGTCGGAACATAAAATCTCATGGCTGATGGCGTCAGGATTGGAGAATATAGCAAGGAAATCGATTTTCCGTGTGCACCTGCGACATACGCTTCCCGCACATCAGATGTGCTAAGCAGGCGACGTGTCATGTCTCGTAAGGGGGCTACTTCAAACACAGTTACGGAGGTGTATTCTAAAACTGGTATGAATGAATGAATGAATGAATGAATGTAGGAATGAAGGAATGGAGTTTGGTCAGCACTTAACATCTAAGTCTTTAGCACTTATGAGGAAATCTATGATGTGAGTGAGGTTAATCCTACTGCAGGTTACAAAGATCATTGCTGAAAGTTTGACACCGGAAAAATTTCTGCCGCTTGAGTGCTGGTGTCGGTAATGTGTACAAATTGACCAATTACAGAACTTACCTGAATTTTAAGTTACATTAAGCAGATCATTTAAAACGCGAAATTGATTTATTTTCACTTTAAAAGTAAGTTAAACGACTTCTGTTATGTCCAAGCCTTTTAAAATTAATTCTACTACAGTTTCGTATTTTTCGTCTCCCTTAGCGATAGCAGTGAAACTAGCAGCAGAACTTTTCCCTGCGCCAAGCTCTTCTATAAGAAAACACATTTTATGTCTAACCTGTAGTATAATTAACCTTAATGTGAGTAAAGGGTAGCGTCGGAATGAAGAGGCGGGGAAACGGGAGATCCCCGAGAAAACCCGCCGACCAGCGGCATCGTCCGGCACAAATCCTAGGCGCAAAAATCTGGGGACCGACGCAGCCGGGAGTCAAACCCGGATCGCATTGGTGAGAGGCGAGTGCTGTAGCCCCAATTCAAAGTCTCGGTTCTGAGGCATATTTCAAGGGGGAGGTTCGGCTGTCAACTCAAATTTATTTGTTTCAGGGGAGTAAACATAATGTGAGTTTCTGGCGACGTAAAGAAACGCAGTAAGGCTTCGTGATTTATATAAAGTTAGTATAGAAGGAATGCCTTCATTATGTACTGTACCTTGTCCAAACATCAGCAGAAGAATATTTATTACTTTAGACGGTTTCAGATCACGTAAAATAAATACCATACAATTGCTTATGACGTCAGAAGTTATACCAGTACGTATTTTTAAATCTATCGAAGTTAATGCTTTTCAGAAAAGAATCTTACAAAACAATTAGGAAGACAAACTCACAAATTCAAAATGGCGACACTACTTTACACTTAGCGTAACCACGAGTGGTATAATTAACTAAATAATTAGCATGTTAATAATAGTTGACAGCCGAAATCAGGTTCTTATAATAATTAGGCCTAGTAACTGCTACTCAAGAAAATCACAATATTTGCGACTAGTAGATAACGAGACCGTTCATATTGCACTCAATTTATGCTATACATTTAATCGACCCCTAGATTCTCGGACTTCGGCAGCTATTGGTCCCAACAGCTTATTGCAAAAAAATTAAATTCTACAAAACAGTCTGTCTGCTAGAGTTCCTCTGTGTGTACATGTGACTGAAGACTGGAACATATCTCAGTTCCATAAACGATGCGTCTGTTATCGAAGGAAACCTGATATTTTTCGTCTATGTTGTTGCCGACACTGAAAAAAAAATTATTGGTCACCACAAAAAATTTTGTCATTCTGAACCTTCCATTTTTTTTAGTGATGACCACAAAAAAAAAACATTTTCTGCAAACCAATAAAGTTTTGCAATAATTTTTGTGATCACTATAAAAAAGTTTGGTGAGGTCCATATTGATAAAACGTTCAGTGGACATCCTAAACAGTTTTTTTTCTGTGATGTGTTAGAGAGCGTTTTTATAGATACTTTATTCCTTCCCGTAACTGTGTGTATGTTACCTATATGTTTGTTGACAACAGTTAATACTATATTTCCTTCATTATTTGATTTTTCTTTACTGTGAGGTTTTCCTGCAAATCAGCCCCAAAAAGGCTTACATTGACAAAACTAACTAAACACGACGCATCTCATTATTATGGCCCCTGTTTTATCGCTAAAATAATTTTGCCCCAGTTTGTTTCAGTACCTTAGTGCTAGAGACATGCAAAATTCGCGTTATTTTCTGACAACTGACTAGATTCCACGAGACTATAGGCTCGCTCGACGTCTCCCGCTGACCGATATTGTCGTGACTTGCCGCGGAGAATGCTTACACGGTAGAGAGGCCAATCTCTGTAAACACGTAACACACGTCAATGGCAACATATAAAAGTTCGTGGCCAACTGAATCGCAGGTTATTCTCTGTTATGTATAGGAAAGTGAAGTTTAGTCTGCTACCAAATGATAACGCGAATTTTGCATGTCTCTACTCAGTGCACATCTGCAGTTCTGCTTCATGGTCATTGGCAGCGTGTCTGTGTGAAGAGCCGTATCTCATTTGACTGAGCCAATTACAATAACATTCCTGCAACACCACACGCCTGTGATTTGTCAGTAGAATACCAAGGCTCGTGACAGTTAAAATATCCAATCGCTGACCACGAAGCTGAACTGCAGATGTGCTCGTAAGGCACGGAAACACAGAGAGGCAAAATCTTTTCGCGAAAAACAAGGGTTCCTACTTATTACGTATTAAGTTAATTGGATGTAGTAGACAAAAAATTTACCTTTAAGAAAAAATTGTCACATACTGACGAATATAGTTCTTGGAAGAAACGTTACACGTGGAACATAATTAACACTAAATACGTCAACTGTCTCAAGGTTATTGAAAGTCAATATAGGCAAATTAAAAGTTGTCTTACAGAGTAATCTGCAAAAATTATGAGCAAATATTTCTCCAGGGTTAAACAAAAATTTCTTATGCGTAGAGCAACTGATTTTTGGTGAAAAAAAAATGTGAACCAAATTGATTAAATACCTAATATACGTATCTGTATATCAGATTCGTGGATATTGTCAGTGTGTCTTTTTGTGTAAGCGTCACTTATCTGACTGCATAAATAAGCATAAAGGTTACTGGGACACAAGTCTGTGATTCGCTGGTATAAACCAAACACGCTGAGAGGTATAAATACCTTATCACTGGCAACGAAGCAGAAATGCAGATGTTCACAGGAGTTACTGAGATAAAGTTGGTATATAATTGAGAACTTAACATTCAAAAGGGGTTAAGTACCATTTTCGACAAAAATGAGTTAGGTACATATGTAGAAAGGTGCCAAAACATTAGGTCGAAGACATACCTAAAGTGCTATCTCCTAGTGATATTCATGCGCGCCGTACATCAGCACAGTTAGATGGTTGGAGTAACATCAACACATTCTAGTTCATTGGAAAAATATATATTTATGTTCATAAGTGTTTTGTATTGATTACAGTTCGATTGCTCCTATTTACTACTTTCCTATTGTAAGAAATATGTGAATCCATTTGGATAATTCCTTGTCCATTTGTTTGTCGCAATATACTGTTTTCGTCATTATCTCGAAACTTACATTTTGCCACTTAGCCCCTTATGAATGTTAAGTCTTCAATTGTTTCACAAAAAATCAATGGATCAAGCATATCTCAACTCCAAACAATTCCACTTCTCAGTATAACAATAAGTACACAGGCAGCAAAAAGCTCGCACTACCTAATATACCCACAAATCTAAGATATTAAACCCCTTACTTCGCAAGATCACGCTCTGACAACACTGTATTTCGACGGCACAAATGTTACTGTTGCAGGTAAGTGAGCTGTGCAAATGTCGCGTCATTACTTGGTGAAAAAGCAGAATTTCCCTAACACACTCCGTCACCTTATAGGTTCGTACCTCGGCACGTCCTCATTATTACAATGTAATGAGTATTTTGTAGCTGACCGTATTTCATTGGTTGAAAGTCGTTCAGACGCGACCACGGACGAATTAGCAGCCTTCTTAAGGGGGGTGGGGACTACCTTTCACTACAACCTTCTAAACTAAAGCCGGAGGGACGGGGGATCATACCCCGAAAAATTTTTAATTTCAAAGCCTAAATTGGTGCTATTTAAAAGGTTTTCAACGTAAAGTATTAAAGATATAACTGGTAGGAACTGTAATATTTTTATAGTCCAATTTCGTTAATTACGTGATTTGCTTTTCTTGTATCTGGCTCTCAGGGGGGGAATCACCCCCCTCAACCCACTTTTTAATCCGTCCTTGGGCGCGACACTCAAGCTGTCAACCAACATCAGAAGTCAGATGAGTATATACAGTAACTTGGAGACAAGCCTGATGTCTGATAATAACGTGAAATATGCAGGTCCCTCAAACAATACGTGTTCTGATTAAGGCCATGCTATTTAGTTCCTACTCTTTTTGCAATAATTATTTTTTAAGCTTGACCAGATATGAAAATTCCGTTTGGCAGTTATGTTTAAAATGGTTTTTGCCGTGATAACTAAGTTTTTCAAAGCAAGAAATTATACGGTTTCAACTAAAAAGTTAATTAACCAGAATTTCGTTGGTTTCCTAATTAGCTAAAACCATAACATTAAATGCCTTGGAAAATCCCCCAACATAAGCAGAGGACGACTTTAAGCAAAACCCATCATAAGCAGAGGACGACTTTAAACAAAACCCCAACATAAGGAGAGGACGACTTTAAACAAAACCCCAACATAAGGAGAGGACGACTTTAAACAAAACCCCAACATAAGGAGAGGACGACTTTAAACAAAACCCCAACATAAGGAGAGGACGACTTTAAAC